>JRZD01030018.1:0-13466 GCA_000826945.1 Eimeria nieschulzi | reverse complement strand
GATTTCTTTTTATCTACCACAAAAGCTAGGCAGGGCACAAAAACCCAAATGCCGTGTCTACGCATCTCAGCAGACAACAGGGAGTTCCCTAAATTTAACTGCTTGCTCAGCACCCTTGCATAAGCAAATCCTTTTTGTCGCATCCATTTACACAAAGGAAGTGGTCTACGGAACAAACGGATGCCACAAGTATGCTTTTGCGAAAAGGAATATGGAACTTCATTTGCCAGCAACGACTGCCACAGACTGCGCTTGCCATTACCATCTGTCCTTAAGATTTCAAGCGTGAACTTTGCCCTCTTCCTGCTACCGCAGTCGGCAATTCATCTGCATGACACGCACTTCCTGAACCACAACAAACGTCTAGCCCTACGGAGCAGATCGTCTCAGGAGTGCCATCTACCCCCCTCTGTGCTTTTTTGCGTGTCTAGAGTAGTCGTAATCTGTCGGGTCGCAGCTAAACTACATCGAAAAATCGGGCCAACGAACAAAATCAGGTCTTACGCTTGGGTTTTCAATATGCGAGTGACGAGTTACACAAAGCAGAACACAGGACAGATACCAGCTCACATAAGCTGAGTCCCACAAAAGCAGTCGGATAGAACGCACTCAAAATACAGCAATAGCCATGACCACACAGAAGCGTAACGAACACGCTACTACACTCGCGCCCTTCTAGCCCTTCCCTCGTTCATCTGCTAGAAGCAGTGAGCATGGGGGATTTCGCTCCTTCTTTTGATATAAAAAGAGCAATCGCAATCTCAACGCATTTCAACAAACGGCAGGGAATTTCTAAGAATGTAACCGCTTGCTCACTACCCCACCGTCGCCAAACCCATCTCCTACCATCCAAAAACACAACGACAGAAAAGAGGCTACGCAGCAAACAGATGCTGCAAGTATGCCTTTGCGGCCAGGAATGTGTAATGTCCCTTTGCCAACAGTATCTGCCACCGAATGAACTCGGCACTACCATCTGTCGCCGTGCGTTTAAGCCAAAAATTGCCCTCTCCTTCGTCCTTCAGAAACACACTAACTGAGCCACAGCAGGAGTCACCCGCTAGAGGACAAATCGTCCCACGAGTGTCGTATACCATCGCGTTTCTTCGCATGGCTACTATAGTCATAATCTGCTGAGACTCAAGATATACTAAAATAAAAAGAATCCAAAGAACGATATCACATTCAATACTTGGGTGTTCAATCCGCACGTTGGCAGCTACAGGAAAGAGGACAGATACCATCTCCTGGAAACGCAGTCCGATAAAATTAGTCGGATGCAATCCTACTCAAAATATAGCAATCGCCATCACGACAAAGAAACACATCAAACGCATTACCATACATAGATGCGCCCTAGCCGTCTGCTAAATCAACCGCCACAGGGAATGCAGGATTTCTCGGCATCTACCGCCAAGGCTAGGCAGGGCGCAGAAACCTGAGCTTTGGCTCTACGCAGCCCAAAAGAGAGCAGAAAAATTTTCTTGAATGTAACTGCTTGCTCAACACCCTTGCATCAGCAAACCCATTTCGTTGCAACCATAAACACAAAGACAGGAAAGAAACAACGGAACAAATGGATGCCGCAAGTATGCCTTTGCTGCCAGGAATCTGTTATGCTCTTGGTCAGCAATGGTTGCCACAAGCTCAGCTCGGCATTATCATCTGTCCTTGAGTTCACGCAGGACGTAGAGCTCTGCCCACTACCATCGTCGGCTGTTCATCCTACGCAAAATCACTTCCTGAACCGTAACAAAAAGGTGGCGCTACAGAACATGTCGTCTCGCGAATGTCGTATATCCCCGTCCATGCTCCCGTGTCTACCGTAGTCGTAATTTGCTGGATCGCAGCTAAACTGCATCCAAAAATAAAGCCAACGAACAAGATCAAAATTTGGCCTGAATTTTCAATTGCCCAGTCAGGAACTTTAGAATAAAGAACAGATAAAATATCCTACAAACGAAGTCCGCTAATACCGAGTCGGATAGAACGCACTCAAAATACAGTAATCGCCTTGTTGGCAAAGAACCATACCAAACACAATATTACATTCGCGCCCACCCTAGCCGTCCACGCTTGTCCGCTACAAGCACTACCCGATCGTTCTCCGTATACCGAAAAAGCTAAGTAGGGCGCACAAACCCAAATGCTGCGTCGACGCATCTCAACAGACGCCAGAAATTCTCCCTCAATGTAACTGCTTCCTCAGTACCCTTACATCGCCAAGCCCCTTTCGTCGCATCCACAAATGCAATGACAGGAAATCGCCTACGGGACAAACGGATGCCGCAAATAGGTCTTTGCGGCCAATAATCTGCAGTGCCCTTGGCCAACAATACTTGGCACCAACGAAGCTTGACACAATCACCTTTCCTTGTGCGTCCAAGACCGACGTTGCCCTCTGCCTGCTAACGCCTCCAACCGGGCATCCATACGCCACAAACCCACTTGCTAAAAGAGACCACCGGTCAAGCGGTATGTGCCGTAATGTCTCCATACCACGCAGTAAATGCTGATGTGCACTGAAAAGAAGCTAGGCTCTGCAATCCAAAGCCCCACTATTCATAACATTCCTATGCAACGATGGACTGTATCCGCAGTGGTTGTTCGCGTGTTTACCATGTTCGGAATCTGCTGGGACTCAGCTAGACTAAATCAAGGCATCGTACCAAAGCACACAATATCATCTCATGCTTGGTTGTTCGACTGCGCAGTCAGCAAATGCAGAATAGAGGAAGGATGTCATCACCTCGAAACGGAATGCCATAATCCAAGTTAGATGGAGCAACACTCGTAATCCACCAATACCCATCAAAACACAGAAATATATCAAACGCATCACGACACTTGCGCCCACCCTAGATCTTCGCTGGCTCGTCCGGTACGAGCACTGCGCGATTGCTCTTCTTATACTAAAAAAGCTGAGCAACGCGCAAGAACGCGAATGCTGCCTCTACACATTTCAACACGCGCCAGGGAATTTCCAAAAATGTAACTGCTTGCTAAATGCACCTTCGTCGCCAAACCCATTACCTACCATCCATAACCACAAGGGCAGGAAGTGGCCTACGCAACAAACAGATGCTGCAAGTGTGCCTTTGCGGCCAGGAATGTGTAATGTCCTTGGTCAACAATGACTATTACCTACGGACCTCGCCATTACCATCTGTTGTCGTGTGCTCAAACGCAATATCTCCCTCTCCTGCTACCGCCTTTGAGTATTCTTCCGTCATAAACGCACTAACTGAGCCACAGCAGGAGTCACGCGCTAAGGAACAAATAATCCCGCGAGTACTGTAAACAATTGCGGTTCCTTGCATGGCTACCGTCGTCGTAATCTGCTGAGACCCAGATACACTAAAATAAAAAAGGCCAAAGAATAAGATCGCATTCAATACTTGGGTGTTTAATCCGCAAGTTTCCAGCTACAGAAAAAAGGAAGGATACCATCTGCTGGAAACGCAGCTGAATGAAACCAGTCGGATGGAAGCTCACTCAAAATACAGCAATTGCCATCACGATGCAGAAATATATGAAGCACATTATTATTGTTGGTTCCGCCTTAGCGGCACGCTGAATCGTTTGCCACAAGTACTGCATGATTTTCCTCCATATAGTCATAATGTTAAGGAACCCCCAAACCAGAATTCTGTGTCTATGCATCTCAACAAACAATAAGGAATGTTCCTGAATGTAACTGCTTGATGAACAACTTTGCATCAGCAAACGCATTTCATCGCAACCATAAACACAAGGACAGGAAAGAAACTACGGAACAAACGGATGCCGCAAGTATGCCTTTCCGGTTACGAATGTGTAATGCTCTTGGTCAGCAATGCTTGCCACAAGCTGCGCTCGGCACTACCATCTGTCCTTGTTAATTTAAAAGCGATGCGGCCCTCTCCCAGCTACCGGCATCGTCTATTCATCTGCCAGAAACGCACTTCCTGAACCACAACAAGAGTGTGGAGCTACGGAACACATCGTCTCGCGAGTGTCGTATACCCATGTCATTGCCCGTTCAAGTGGCTAACGTAGGCGTAATCTGCTGGGTCGCAGCAAAACTACATCGAAAAATCGGGCCAACCAACAAGATCGAAACTTAGCTTGGGTTTTCAATTTTCCAGTCAGGAACTGCAAAACACAGGTGTAAGATAAAACATCTTAAAAACGAAGTCCGCTAAAGCCGAGTCTTAACGAACGCACTCGAAATACAGCAATCACCATGAAGACACAGAAACACACCAAACAGTAATATACTCGCGTCCATCCTAGCCGTCCGCTGACTTGTCCGCTACAAGCACTCCCCAATCGCTCTTCTTAAACCGAAAAAACGAAGCAGGGCGCAAAAGTTCAAATGCTGCGTCGACGCATCTCAAAAGATGCCAGAAAAACGCCGTCAATGTAACTGCCTCCTGAGTATTCTTGCATCGCCAAACCCCTTTCGTCGCATCCATAAATGCAATGACAGGAAATGGCCTACGGGACAAACGGATTCTGGAAATAGGTCTTTGCGGCCAGGAATGTATAGTGCCCTTGGCCAACAGTGCTTAACACTAACGGATCTCGCCACTATCACCTTTTCCTGCGCGTTTAAGAGCGACGTTGCCCTCTGCCTCCTACTGTCCGCCTTCGGGCATCCATACGCCACAAACGCACTTGCTGAAGCACATCACCGGTCACGCGCTATGTCTTGTAATGCCTCCACACCACGCGGTAAATGCTGGTGTGCACTGAAGAAGATCTAGGCTCTGCAATCCAGAGCCCCACTAGCCACAACATGCCCATAAGCAAAAATGGTGTCCATCTGCCGTGGTTGTTCGCGTCGCTAGCGCAGTCGTAACCTGCTGGGACCCAGCAACTCTAAACCAAAGCATCCTACCAAAGCACACAATAGCATCTTATGCTCGGCTGTTCAAGAGGCCAGTCACCAGATGCAGAATAAAGGAAGGATATCAGCACTTCGAAACGCAATGCCATAATCCAAGTTAGATGGAGCAACACTCGAAACACAGCAATCGCCATCAAGACACAGAAATATGTCAAATACACTACTACACTCTCGCCCACCCTAAACCTTTGCTGGCTCGTCCGCTACATACCTTGTGCCTTCCTTTCCTTCTACCGAAAAAGCTGAGCAACGTGCAAGAACGCGAATGCTGTATCTACCCCATTCAACACGCGCCAAGGAATTTTCAAAAAAGTAATTGCTTGAACAATCACGCCTTCGACGCCAAACCCATTTCTTACCATTTATAAACACAAAGACAGGAAATGGCCTATGCAACAAACAAATACTGCAAGTATGCTTTTGCGGCCAGAAATATGTAATGTCCTTGGCCAGCAGTACCTGCTACCAAGTGAGCTTGGCACTACGATCTGTCATCATGCAATCAAACGCGACATCAGCCTCTCCTGCTACCACCTCCGAGTATTCGTGCGTCAGAAACGCACAAACTGAGCCACAACAAGAGTTATCACCCTACGAAACAGATCGTTCCACGAGTATCGTATACCGTCGCACTTCTTCACATAGCTACCGTAGTCATAATCCCTGACCTTCAGATACACTAAAATGAAAAAGGCCAAAGAACAAGATTGCATTCAATACTCGGGTGTTCAATCCGCAAGTCAGCAGCTACAGAAAAAAGGACAGATACCACCTTCTAAAAACACAGTCTGATAAAATTGGTTGGATAGAATTCCACTCGAAATACAATCGCCATCGGGGCACAGAGACATATCAAACACATTACTACTTGCATGCGGCCTAAACGTCTGCTGAATCGTCCGCCACATGTAGTGAAGGATTTCTATTTTTTCGCCGCAAAGGCTAGGCAGGGCTCTAAAACCTTAATGCTGTGTGGACGCATTTCCACAGACAGCAGGGAACTCCGTGAATCTAACTGCTTGCTGAAGACCTTTGCATCAGCAAACCCATTTTGTCGCACCCTTAAACACAAAGACAGGAAATAGCCTACGGAACATGCTGATATCACAAGCATGCCTTTGCGGCTAGGAATCTGTAAGCCTGTTTGCCAGCAATGCGTGCTCAGACTGTGCTCGGCACGACCATCTGTCATTGAGTTCAAGCACGACGCTGCCATGTCCCTGTTACCGCCGTCCACTATTCATCTGTCAGAAACGCACTTCCTGAACCGCAAACAACGTCTGGCGCTACGGAACAGATCGTCTCGCGAGTGTCGTATATCCCCGCCCATACATGTACGCGTGGCTACCGTAGTTGTACTCTGCTGGGTTGCAGTCAAACTACATCGACAAATCGAGCCAACAAACAATTTCGAGTCTTGCGCTTGGGTTTCCAATTGCACAGCCAGGAATTGCCGAACACAGGACATATACCATATCCTAAAAAGGGAGTCCGCTAAATCCGAGACGGATGGAATGCACTCGAAATCCAGCAATCGTCATGACGGCACAGAAACACATCTAACACATTATTACACCCGCGTCCACCCTAGCCGTCCGCTGACTTGTGCGTTACAAGCACTCCCCAATCGCTCTGCTTATACTGAGAAAAGGAAGGCGCACAAAAAACCCAAATGCTGTATCTACGCCTCTCAACAGATGCAAGAAAATCTCCCTCAATGTAACTGCTTTCTCAGTTCCCTTGTATCACTAAACCCCTTTCGCCGCATCCATAAATGCAAAGACAGGAAATGGCCTACGGGACAAACGGATGCCGCAAATAGGTCTTTGCGGCCAGGAATGTGTAGTGCCTTGGCCAACAATACCTGCCACCGACGGAGCTCGGCACTACCATTTGTCCTTGTGCGTGCAAGACCGACGCTGCCCTCTGCCTGCTACTGCCTGCGTTCGGGCATCCATACGTCACAAACCCACTTGCTGAAAGAGACCACCGGTCACGCACCAAGTGTCGTAATATCGGCATACCACACGGTAAATGCTAGTGTGCACTGAAGAGAAGCTAGGCTCTGCGATCCAGAGCCCCACTAGATATAACATTCCTATGCAAAAATGGAGTGTATGCGCGGTGGTTGTTCGCGTGGCTAGCGTAGTCTGAATCTGCTGGGACCCAGCTAAACTAAACCAAAGCATCCTCCGTAAAAGCACAAGAGCAGCTCATGCTTGGCTGTACAATTGTCCTGTCAGTAAACGCAGAATAGAGGACGGATATCATGACTTTGAAATGGAATGCCATAAACCAAATTAGATGGATCCCCACCAGAAACACAGTAATCGTCAAGACACAGAAGGATATCAAATGCATCACTACACCTGCGTCCACCCTAGACCTTCGCTGGCTCGTCCGCTACAAGCACTGCGCGATTGCTCTTCTTAAACCGAAAAAGCTGCGCAGCGTGCAAAAACCACAATGCTTCCTCTACGTATTTCAACAAACACCAGGGAATTTCCAAGAAGGTAACCGCTTGCTAAATGCGCCTTCATCGCCAAACCCATTACTTACCATTCATAAACACAAGGACAGGAAATGGCCTACGCAACAAACAGATGCTGCAAGGATGACTTTGCGGCCAGAAATGTGTAATGTCTTTGACCAAGAATCTCTGCCCCCGAATAAGTTCGGAACTACCATCTGTCGTCGTGCGCTCAAACGCAAAATCGCGCTTTCCGCCTTCCGCCTCCGGGTATTCGTGCGTCATAAACACACTAACTGAGTCGCGGCAGACGTCACGCGCTACGGAACAGATCGTCCCGCGAGTATTGTATGCAGTGGTGTTTCGTCTCATGGCTACCGTAGTCGTAATCTCCTGAAGCTCACATATGCTAAAATAAAAAAGGCCAAAGAACAAGATTGCATTCAATACTTGGATATTCAATCCTCAAGTTCGCAGCTACGAAAAAATGATGTACACCATTTCTTGGAGTCGGAATCAGATAAAACCAGTAGGATAAAATTCTAACCAAAATACATTACCACACAAGCATAGCAAGGCACATTACTATGCTTGCGTCCTCCCTAGGCCGTCCGCTGGTTCTTGCGGTACAAACAGTTCCAAATGGCTCTCCTTATACCGAAAAATCCAGAGAGCGCAAAACCCCGGATGCTGCCTTTAAGCATGTCAGCAAACCCCAGGAAAAGTCCCTCAATCTAACTACTTGGTTAACAACTTTGCGTCACCAAACCCATTTCGTCGCATGCACAAACACAAAAACAGAATATGGTCTACGGAAGAAACGGCTGCAGCAGCTACGCCTTGACGGCCAGGAATGTGCAATGCTCTTGGCCAACAATGCCTGCCACCAAATAACCTAAGCACTACAATCTGTCCTTGTCCATCCAACAAGTACGTTGCTCTCTCCCTGCTACCGCGTCGGCTATTCATTCGCCACAAACGCACTTTCTGAAACACAGCACAGGTCAAGCTCTACGTATCCTACAGTTCCATGTCATGCAACAAATGCTGGTGAGAAACGAAGAAAAGCTATACTCTCCAATCCAGAGCTACCCTGGACACAACGCGCCAGTCCAAATACGGGGTGTATACGCGTTGCTTGTTCGCGTGGTCTCTGTGCCAGTAGTCTGTTATTCAATGACAGTAAAGCACAAACTCCGGCCAACAATCAAGATCGCGTCTACCGCTTGGGCGTTCAGTGGGTAAGTCAGCAGATGCAGAGTAGACGACACACACTATTCCCTTGAAACGGAATGAAATAACACGATTCGGATGCAATCCCACCCGAAATACAGCAAGCGCCATCATGACACAGAAACATATCCAACACATTAGTATACTTGCATCTCTCCATCTGCCCTAGCCACCATAGTAGTCTGCTGAATCGTCCGCCACAAGTAGTGCTGAATTTCTCTCCACCTACCGCAAAGGCTAGGCAGGGCGCAAAACCTCAAATACTGTTTCTACGCATCTCAACAAACGGCAGGAAATCTTCAAGAATGTAATTGCTTGCTCAATATCCTTCCTTCTCCAAGCCCATTTCCTACCATCCACAAAGACAAGGACAGGAAAGGGGTTACTAAAACAGATGCTGCAAGTATGCCTTTGCGTCCAGGAATGTGCAATGTCCTTAGCCATCAGTATCTGCCACCAAAAAAGCTCGGCACTACCATCTGTCATCGTGCAATCGAGAGCAACATTGCCCTCTCCTGCCACCTCCTCCGGTTATTCGTGCGTCAGAGACGCACAAACTAAGGCACAGGAGTCACACGCTACGGAACAGATCCTCCTACGGATATTGTATACCCTCGCGCCGCTTCGCATGGCTGCTGCAGTCATAATCCCTAAGACAGAAGATATAACAAAATAAAAAAGACCAAAGAACAAGATCACATTCAATATTTGGATGTTCAATCCACACGTAGGCAGCTACACAAAGGAGGAAAGATGCCATCCCCTGGAAAGGCAGTTCAATAAAACCAGTCGGATGAAATTCCACCCGAAATACAACATGACCACACTCAAACATATCATTCATATTACTATACTTGCGTCCGCTCTAACCTTCCGATGGCCCTTCTCTCGCCAGCATTGCCGAATGGCTCTCCTTATACAAAAAAAACTGACAAACGCAAAACCTTAAATGCTGCCTCTACGCATCTCAACAACCCCCAGGAAAATTCCCTGAATCGAACTACTTGCTCAACACCCTTGCCTCACCAAATCCATTTCGTCGCATGTATAAACACGAAAACAGGAAATGTTCTACGGAACCAACGACTGCCGCAGGTACGCATTAACGGCAAGGAATGTGCAATGCTCTTGGCTAAGAATGCCTGCCACCGAATGAGCTTGGCACTATCATCTGTCCTTTTCCATCCAATAGCGACGTTGCTCTCTCCCTGCTACCGTCGTCGGATATTCATCCGCCACAAACGCACTTTCTGAAACAGACCAAGCGGCACGCGCTATGTGCCCTACAGTTCCACGCCATGAAGCAAATGCTGGTGCACACTGAAGAAAAGCTGTACTCTCCAATCCACAGCTGCCCTGGACACAATCCGCCGGTCCAAATACGGGGTGTATCCGCGTTGCTTGTCCGCGTGGCCACTGTGCCAGTACGCTGCTACCCAGTTCCAGTAAAGCCAAAAAAGCGCATAACGATCAAGATCGCGTCTCACGCTTGGGCGTCCAATGGGTCAGTCAGCAGATGCAGAATAGACGACACACGCACACCACCCCCTTGAAACGGAATGCGATAACACGAATCGGATGCAATCCCACCCGAAATACAGCAATCGCCATTACGACACAGAAGCATATCCAAATCATTATTATACTTGCATGCGCCCTAAACGTCCGCTGAATCGTCCGCCACAAAGAGTGCCGGATTTCTCTCCATCTACCACAAAGGCTAGGCAGTTCGCAAAAACCTGAACGCCGTTTCTACGCATCTCCACAGACAACAGGGAGTTTCGTGAATTTAACTGCTTGCTGAAGACCTTTGCATCACAAAACTCATTTCGTCGCATCCATTAACACAAAGACAGGAAATGGCCTAAGAAACAAACCGATACCACAAGTATGCCTTTGCGGCTAAGAATCTGTAATTTTCTTGGCCAGCAATGCGTGCCACAGACTGCGCTCGGCACGACCATCTTTCCTTGAGTTCAAGCATTCAAGCACGATGCTGCCCGCTTTCTGCTACTGCCGTCCGCTATTCATATGCCAGAAACGCACTTCCTGAACCAAAACAACGTCCGGCGCTCCGGAATATATCGTCTCACGATTGTCGTATATCCCCGTCCATGCTTGCTCACGTGCCTATCGTAGTCGTAATCCGCTGGGTCTTAGCCAAACTACATCGAAAAATAAAGCCAGCAAACAAAATCGGGTCTTGCGCTCAGGTTTCCAATTGCCCAGTCAGAAACTGCCGAATACAGGTCAGATGAAATATCCTAAAAACGAAGTGTGCTAATGCCCAATCCGATAGAATGCACTCGAAACACAGCAATCGCCATGACGCCACAGAAACACATCTAGCACATTATTACAATCGCGTCCACCCTAGCCGTCCGCGCGCCGAATCGCTCTCCTTATACCGAAAAAGCTAAGCAGGGCGCACAAACCCAAATGCTGTGCCGACGCATTTCAACAAACGCCAGAAAATCTCCCTGAATTTAATTGCTTCCTTAGTACTATTGCTTGCATCGCTAACCCCTTTCGTCGCATCCACAAATGCAAAAACAAAAAATAACCTACGGGAAAAACGGATGCCGCAAATAGGCTTTTGCGGCCAGGCGTGTGTAGTGCCCTTGGCCAAAAATGCCTGTCCACCAACGGAACTTGACACTATCACCTGTCCTTGTGCGTCCAAGACTGACGTTGCCCTCTGCCTGCTAACGCCTCGAAACGGTCATCCATACGCCACAAACGCATTTTCTGAAACAGGCCACCTGTCACACGCTATGCGTCGTAATGTCTCTATACCACGCGGTAAATGCTGTTGTGCACTGAAAAAAAAAAGGCTCTGCAATCCAGAGCCCCACTACACATAACGTGTCTATGCAAAGATGGACTGTATCCGCGGTGGTTGTTCGCGTGGTTAATGTATGTATAATCTGGTGGGACCCAGCTAAACTAAACCAAAGCATCTGCCCAAAAAACACAATAGCATCTCATGCTCGACTGTTTAATTAGGCAGTCAGCAGATGAGGAAGGATATCCTTACCTTGAAACGGAATGCCATAAACGAATTTAGATGGAACAACACTCGAAATCCATTAATAGCCATCAAGACACAGAAATATACCAAACTCACCACTGCACTCGCGCCTACCGTAGACCTTCGCTGGCTCGTCCGCTGCAGGCAGTCCCGGAACGCTCTCCTTACACCGAAAAAGCTAAGCACCGTGCTAAAACCGGAATGCTGCCTCACGCACTTCAACAAATGCCAGTGAAGTTCCAAGAATGTAACTGCTTGCACAAAACGCTTCCAACGCCAAACCCATTTCATTCCATCCATAGACACACGGACAGGAAATGGCCTACGCAACAAACAGATGCTGCAAGTATGCCTTTGCGGTCAGGAATGTGTAATGTCCTTGGCCAGCAGTCTTTGCCACCGAAAGACAACGGCACTACCATCTGTCGACGTGCGCTCAAACGCAAAATAACCCTTTCCTCCTACAACCTCCGGGTATTCGTGCGTCATAAACACACTAACTGAGCCACAGCAGAAGTCACGCGCTAAACAACAGATCCTCCCACGACTATTGTATTCCGTCGCCTTTCTTCGCATGGCTATTGTAGTCGTAATATTTTGAGAAGCAGTTATACCTAAATAAAAAGAATCCAAAGAACAAGATCGCATTCAATACTTAGGTGTGCAATCCGTAAGATGCCAGCTACAAAAAAAAGACAGATGCCATCTCCTGGAAACGCAGTCTGATAAAACCAGTCGGATGGAAGTCCAATCAAAATAGAGCAATCGCCATCACGAGACAAAAATATATCCAACGCAATACCATATTTGCCTGCGCCGTAGTCGTCCGCTGAATCGTCCAACAACAAGCAGTGCAGGATTTCTCTCCATCTACCACAAAGGCTAGGCAGAACGCAAAACCTAAACTGCTGTGTCTACGCATTTCCACAGACACCAGAAAAACTTCCCTGGAGATAATTGCTTGCTGAACACTTTGCATCAGCAAACCCACCTCGTCGCACCCATAAACACAAAGACAGGAAATGGCCGACGGAACAAACCCCCACCACAAGTATGCCTTTGAAGCTGGAAATGTGTAATTCCCTTGGCCAGAAATGCGTGCCCAAACTGCGCTCGGCACGACATCTGTCATTGCCCGCTCTGTGCTACCGCCATCTGCTATTCATCTGCCATAAACCCACTTCCTGAACCACAACAAACGTCTGACCCTACGGAACAGATCGTCTCGCGAGTGTCGTATATCCTCGTCTTTGCTTTTTCACGTGGCTACCGTAGTCGTAATATGCTAGGTTGCAGCTAAACTACATCGAAAAATCCAGACAACGAACAAGATCAGGTTTTACGCTTGCGTTTTCAATTGCCCAGTCAGGAATTGCAAAACATAGGTCATATAAAATCTCCTAAAAACCAAAGCCCGCTAAAGCCGAGTCTTGTAGAACGCACTCAAAAAACAGTAATCGCCTTGATGGCAAAAACCCATACCAAACACATTATTACATTAGCGTCCACCCTAGCCGTCCGCTGACTTGTCCGCTACAAGCACTCCCCGATCGTTCTCCTTATACCGAAAAAGCTAAACAAGGCGCAAAAACCCAAATGCTGTTTCGACGCATCTCAACAGACGCCAGAAAATCTCCCTCAATGTAACTGCTTCCTCAATGCCATTGCATCGCCAAACCCCTTTCGCCGCATCCATAAATGCAATGACAAAAAATGGCCTACGGAACAAATGGATGCCGCAAGTAGGCCTTTGCAGCCAATAATCTGCAGTGCCCTTGGCCAAAAATGCCTGCCACCAATGGAGCTCGCCACTATCACCTGTCCTTGAGCGTCCAAGACCG
>JRZD01030014.1:0-12976 GCA_000826945.1 Eimeria nieschulzi | reverse complement strand
CCCAACACGCCAGGAGCGTCGCAGAGGCTCATCGCTAGACCTAACTTATATAGCTTGCTCCGTATGTTAGTGTATACGCAAAACAAGCATCCTTTCGGAACCACCAGAGATCCATGGTCGTTCTACTTAATCCCTCCCCTCGTCTCACCACTGCTGTCACAGACCTAGCCGCTACACTGCCGCCGCGTGGAACCAACTGTTGCGGTATCACAGCACCACCATGCCCCCTTTCCATCCCAATATAGAAACTCACTACTTTTCCTTTAACTCACGAAACAATTGAGTGACAATAAACTGATTCCATTATGGAACGCTTTCCTCTCATCACTTACCTCCAAGCCGACCACTACCCACGGCCGATTCGGTACTAACTTTGCCAACAAATAACCTCTATCTGCTTATATACCCCTTTGCTAATCTAAAAGAAACATACTATCAAATATTTTCTAACACTGAGCCAGTGGGCTTTCATTCCAACTTCACCCGAACCTATCACTTCAGTCACCGCAGCCAGACAGAACACCTTACCCGAAAACCACGAAGCTTCACCAACCCCGCGATCGCTCTCTAAACCCCAACCACCTTAGTAACCGAGAGCAAGACAGTTCCCAAGCACATTCCTGCCTGGTCTACCATAATCCAGCACAGAATGCTCAAGGCACTTGGCCACCCGTGGCCTATCCCCATTAAGAGGCCCCTAGAATTCCGGTAGCGACCCTGTAACCAACGGACGCCCTTCATAACACCCCAAAGACTCATAGGGGTCCTCCCAACTCCACCTAAAGCTTTACATCACCTAGCCGGCCCAATCACTGTCCCACTAGTCCATTAAGCACCTACAGCCCTGAATCTACTGCCCGCCGCTTACTTCACGTAAAGGACAGCCCAAATCTCTTTCAAGCACTGATTCAAACACCCGGACTGCATCTCTGCGTGGCCCAGGCATTCGGGAGCCAGGGCTAGCCAGGCCAGTAGCCGCACTCAGCCCCATAACACCTCTCCAGCCCCTCAGGAACCCACACTCCCGGTGACCCTTTCCCAAATAACGCCTCGCTAAAAGCCCTTGCGATTACCCTTTTAGCCACATTAGCCAATTCGCCAGGCGATGCAGCCTAAACCCATAACCCCTTAACCCTACGCCTTACCCAGAGTTCTATAGAGCATACCCGATCCCGAATTCCTACTCGCCATCGGGGCGTCCCCCCTAAGGCGGCACGCCAAGACCCGATCCCTATGCTCTAAAGAATAGCCTGAAACCCTTCAAGGGGCACACCCGACTCAAAGCCGAGCTCCGAATAGAGCAGTCCACAAACCATGAGCCAGCCGAGTCACCCCTTAGGCCCACACTCGCCTAAAATAGTTAGGAGTCCCTATAATAAACCGTGCAAGGATGAAGGTTCTCGAATGGTCCAAACAAGCAGGAGAGCAAACCCTGAGGCTGGCTACATTACCACCTCGCTTACAACCCCTTTCTCAGTACAGGATCAGAACTAAGTGCTTTATCTTCACCTCAAGGCACACAGAAGCCACTATTCACGAACATCACTTCGGAACACCCCCTTGAAACAACCTGCGTCGAAACCAACCCTTAGCCAGAGGCGACTCGACACTACCGCTTGTCCATGGGTAACTACCATCCTTTCATATACCCATTCCCACAGGCGCGAAGCATATAATTATGCTTTTACAGAAAGCCGCAGGGCAGATTTCTACCCAGAGACACCCGAACCACTCACTCCAAACAGTGCAGGCATACGGGAGTGCCTTTCCCTAATGCTGAGGCACTCAATCCAGCATGTGGTCACGCGCAACACTCTAACTACCTTAACAACCAATGCCGGAACAGTTTGCAGACGCCTCCCAGTCATCCTAATCCCAATGTATCACTGCCCCAGCAGCGCACGCACTTGCATTCAGTCCAACCCCATACATAAACTCATAGGAGCATTATAACGGCCCCCTTTGTCAACCCACGGCCTCTCTTAGAACCCAAATAAGAACAGTAGGCTTCCCTACCTGTACTCCAAACCCTTGCACATCGTATGCCACGCTCGCTCGCTGTTCTACTAAGGCTTGCAGGAACTGCGCCCCCATAAAGACACGCTTCTCAGTACGTATGCGTAAAGGACAGCCCAATCTCCCTTCATGTACTACATAAGACGTCAGAATCTGGATTCCACTAACGCCAGGCTTCTTGGAGCTAGGGCTGCCCAGGCCATTAGCTCCATTGAGACCAACAGCACACGCTCATCACACCGTTCCAACCCCGTAGAAACCCATACCCTAACTACCTTTTCAAACTAGGGGCCTCTAACCTTGGAAAGCCTCCAGAACCCTTTACCCGCTATTGTCAGGCTTTGTAGCACGAAGCCATATGCCGTCATCTTTGTGAGGTCTGCCCGGAGCCCAGAAGCGCAAATCGAAACCCGAACGCGTGATTACCTTTGGGGCGTCCCATCAAGGCAGGAGACCCATCCCGAACTGTATGTCCCAAAAGAATAACCGAAAATCCTTCAGGCAGAAAACCCAACCCGAACCCATACTCCGAGCAAAATGCCCCATAATCCTTAAGAAGCTTGAGTCCCCCATCAGGGCCAGCATACACGAAGTTTCAATGTTGTCTCCAGTAAGTTCATATACGATTCAACAGTTGAGCTCCCTCTGGGATTGTAGGACGAGCAGTATATCTTGATACTGTAGACTTCACAAAACACTATCAGTATACCTGCTGTAAACAGGGGCCGATTGTGTGATAGCAAGGCACGCACGACCCCGCATCGGCTATCCCATTGGGAAAAAATGGTCTGCGGAAGCAGGGTCGCTGCGGGGCTGGGAAGCGCTACCATCTCTCTCCAGCTTATGCGATGGTTGATGATCACCAGCGGGTGGGTGTTGCCTCGATGAGTGCGAGGTAGAAGGTTAAAACTATCTACTGTCGCAACTTCACACCGGGTGCCATTAAGCAAAACCAGGCACTGCCACTTGTTGGGAGACAAGCAATGTGGAACACAAAATGGACAATACCGGAAAAGCGCACACACATCTTGTCGTTCGTCCTGCTGTCAGTAGCCCGCTCTGATGCGTGCGTATGTCAGTAGCCCGTTCTGATGCGTGCGTATGTCTCAGCGACGCCGAAATGCCCCGTGTAGTAACGGAGGTCATGAAGCTTAATAGCGAGGGGTCGGCAAAACTTAGGTAAGAAAACTCGCGGACCGCGACCTGCTACTTCAAGAAATAGATCCCCATCTTCGTGAATGAATCTAACCGCTGGAGTCCCTCAAACCTTTAGGGCAGTTGGCCATACCCTTCATAATAAGGGACGCGCAGTGTTTGCACTGCCCATCAGCTCATTAGACATTCCGCAGCTCCTCAAACGCGATAGCCCTAGGAAACGGCACTTCTTGCCAACGAATGTCTGTGTCCGAAGGTACCACGTCAGGCAGCTGATTGTGGGGGCGTACCGTTGGCGCGGGCAGTCCTTCATCCACACTCTTTCTCACTTCAGCTGTAAAGCCACATTGAGCCGACGAAGAATTAGTGGCTGTTGGTTTAACCCCATCATATAAGTGTTGCTGTGATCTCTCCCCATCAGCTGCTCTCTCTTCCTCATCATGCGTCAAAACCACCTCATGTTCATCTTTACGGTGACCTTCCACTTTCCCACAAACGGCCATCGCGGCGTACAGCTTCTGCGCAGCCCTGAGTGCGCGGAGGCGAAAGACATCGCTACGCAAAAAGCTCACCTTTCGCCGTGCACCAGCAGGCGTCTCCTGCACTCTACCTGGCACATGGGTCCAGCTGTCCGCAGGTAGTTCATGCCACTGATGAGAGAGTGGAACGACACGGTCCGGGAAATCGTTAAGGATAAACGCAAGGCTTTTATGCTGAAAGGAAAGAGGGGTACAGGGGAGACAGTCTACATGTTTCTGCTGTTCTGCTTAACAACATTAAATGGTAAACCGAAGCTCCTGCAGTTGCATGCCCCATCGTTTCAGCCGTTTACGCTTGTTCGATGTGGTCTAGATATACTCCAAGGCCGCGTGGTCCGTACGCAACTGGACCTGCATGCCGTCCACGTACGGGCGGAGGGTGTCCAAAGCTCAAATACTTGTAGCGGTCTCCAGCTCTCCAGCCGTCCACTTCGCCTCATGTGGGGAGAGCGATCGTTATAGATACGCAATAACGCGCTCAGCCTCGTCATAACCCTCCAGCTGTCTTGCCCCTAAACCAGCAAAGGAGCCATTGTCGTCTGCGATCAAGTCCTCTGTATAATCAGGGTGGGCAAGCAGGGGTTCACTGCAAAGTGCCGGACGAAGCTTTTCCCAAGCCTGTTTGAATACATATGTCTAGTCGAAGGCACAGTCGGAGCATTGGGAGTTATGCAAACGTGCTGCAACAGCCGACAACCTAGGAATGAGTGTTGGGTAGTATTGACATTTCCCGATAGAGCGTTATATTTACCATTATTAGGCTCTGGCATGTGCATGATAGCTTTAAGCTTGCCACGATCGACAGGGAGGCCCGTTCACAAGACGATGTTTCTCAGGTACTTGATCACCTCGTCGCCAAATGCACAGTTGACTGCATGCAGCTTTAGGTTGGGCCTACGCAAAAACTCAAGGACTTTGTGCTAATGCGTTAGATGGTTGAGCGACGTATCACTATATACAATAATAACATCAGTGTATCCAACAGCACAAAGCGATTTTAATCCACCCAACAACATGTCCACAAGATTCGGCCATATTGCAGCGTTGGACGCAAAGCCAATCGGAAGAGCTCGATACTCTCTCTGGGAGTCTAGGGTGACAATGCTAGTTTTTGGGCGGTGTGCTTTTTCGACGTGGATTTGATGAACACCACTCCACAGGTGCACCACTAAGGAAAAGTGCTTGCCCTTGAATAACGCTGCACTGTCTGCTATCTTAGAAAGTGGCTGCTGCGGTATTCCTATATGCTTCTTGACATCCCTATAGCCACGGCACAATCCGCGTGTTGCATTTGAATTTTTGGCCATCACAAATGGGCTGCTTCAGCAACGTTCTGCTGGCGCCGTGATGCGCTGTGCATACAACTCTTCTACTGCCTTTTTTACTGTTTGCCTCATTGCCGCGGGGAGTGCCCGCGGTGATTGGGCTGCCATTGGAATGGTTACTGTGTCCAATTTTGCTTTTAATGCTGGTTAGATCTACTGGGCCAGACCCGTCGTTGATAATATCCGGGAGATCCAGCACCACGCTACGTCACGCCTGTAGTTTTTCGGCATTTGAACAGCTATTCTTACAGAGTAACCTTGAAGTCCGTGCACCCCGTGTCAATATTTTTACTCCTAGGGGATAATGTGCAATGAGTGGTGAAGACGCCTGGCTGCGCTCTTTAATCTGCCTTTCACTGCGCTGTTCCCCCGTTTTGGTCCTGCTTTCAACGCAATTAATACGCAGTTCGTCTTTGCTACCTGCCGGCAGTCCGCAAGCCTGAATATCCTGCCGAGGTAGCTAAGAGCGGAACAAGCTCACGGAATATCCTTGCGGGAAATAGACCGGAGAACCTGCCAAAAAATACACATCTATCAGAGCCTTGGAAAGGTGTTCGGGTACCTGAAAACCTAGCTGTATATTCCTGCAGGCAAGCACCATGAGAGCCCTGGACCCTTGTGCCTCCCCGTTCTTCACTGTCGGGAATTTCTGTTAGCCTCACGAACAACAAGACGCAAATTACCGGCTAGAAAAACGGAAAGCGGATTAGCAGGCAAACGTGCGTAAGGCTGGGATTGTGCCAAACTAGCGCGACGACAACGGCGTCGCCAGCCTCGAATACCATGGCGTCTTTGGCAAAGCTAACTGCAATATCATGCTTCTTGAGAAAATTCAAGCGCAATAGGCCATCAAGTCGGACGTCGGTACTCGGCGCAAAAACCAGTGAAATGCCTATCCCGACCTACATGTTCCTCCATTGAAATCCGCCTGAAAATCGATCAGCCCTTGCGTCCTACTCCGGATATCTTATTCTTCGTGGCGGCGAATTCCTTGTAATGCATCGCTGAGTGTAATAATTTAATTGACATTAGGGAGGCACCCGCCCTTGTGTCGATGACGACATGATCTCCCAAACCTGCAGTAATAGCCAGAGGCCTCATTTGCACTGGATTGGGCATTGCCGAGGGGCGCGTGGATGGTGGCTGGATAATCTTCGCGTATCCCACTCTCAAACTCCCCGACTTCGCTTCTACGGGTCCTGGGTTTTGCATAACCTGCAGCACCTGGACGGATAAGGCTTGGGCAAATGCCTTCGAATCTGCTTTCTCCTGACCGTCTCTTCCTGTGTTTTCCCTTACGGCTGCCTTTCATAATAGCTCTTCTACCGTGCTCTCGTTTTCGCGGGCCACACAGGGCCGTTCATTCTGCTGAGGATGCAAGTTCGCGGGGGCGCGGAGCACTACTAGCGATATTCGTGAGCGGCAAGTACCGCAGAAACAACTCAGGGCGATACCACCTGGAAAGTGGATCACCCCGCTTGTGGATTTACCTGCTCCCGACTTTGTTCAGCTGATGGTAAGTCAAGGGGCTTTTCGCACAGTAAACCCGCCGTCGATAGCTCGCGGGACATAAGCGCAACGAAATGACAAACGGCAGCGCCTCAGGCGTTGGGCCCTGCACCTTTGCTTGAGCGTATGCAGGGCATTGCACTAGGCAATATTCCGCAGCCACACATCTTAGCGAAGGTCCCAACAAGGTGTCTGTAAAGGGAAAAGATGGTTGATTAACTTCTTGTGCCCTCCTGTGAGAAGCCGAGCGAGTGGTTGCAAGTGCACATAGAGACCAACGCCCTCTGATCCATAGCATCCCTCCTTGATCAATTTCGCTGCTCCACCCGTGCATTTGGAGATTTGGATCACCCTTGATATGCTGTGAACGTTGCGTTTACCAACCATGCACGATTCAAGGTCCCGAACGTCCTGACGATTATCTGTGCAGGTACTTCCAGTCGCTTGTAAATTTCTCGTTCCCTTGTCATCGAGTGCTTTTACTGCTTTCATCACACCTTCTACCAACGTTACCCTGTCCAGCTTCTAAAAGTGCGGCCAGTCCCATGGGCTATAGCAGATGGTTAACCGACTGCGCCAGATATGCAATGGTTTTGATAGGCGCCTCACCTCTGCGAAAGTGAACGCAGGTCGCCAACTGCTCAGGCACATGCTGAATAAGTGAGAGTGCAATTATACCTTCGCGCATGATCTGATCTTTGCCAGCGTGCCTGCAAAGCGCTGCGTACTGCTCATGCGCGTTTATTATCTGACAGTATGGGTCTGCAAGATCTGCCTTCCCCACGGGGAACCTTTTCATGAGCTGATAGCTCTTAGGGAGCTCGCGAGAAATACCGTGCACGCTAAGTTTCTCTAACATGTCATATGTAGTTTGCTCACCCGGGAGCCGTTGACCCATAGGATTGCGGCATGAATGGAGTAGGGGCACGACAAAATACCTCGAGCCGTACACGTATGCGTAGTTTGGCTCTCCAGATGCCTCTAACTTGTTTTGGAAGGCCTGAACAAATCCCTCTACCTCTGTGTGCGTGTGCAAAACGCCGTGCAGATCAGGGAGTCTCTGTTCCAATACGGTGAGCACATTTCTTGAATCCCCGGAGTCCTCAAAGGCTCTCCGCTACTCCCTGATTTCTTTCTGGTCTTCAGTACTCGTGTTCGGGCTTGAGACGGTTTGTTGAATGCTGGAAAACCCTCTATCCGGGGTCAGTTGCATTCCTAAAGCTGGGACATGTGCCCCCTGTCCCCGCTGTCGAGAAGTCATTATGGCAGAGAGCCCATGAGCTCATCCTCCTCCCACAGCCGACGCCTGCTTATTGGCCATATTCTTTTTATCACCGCCGCCACACTAGTCCGACGCCTGCCCAGTATCCGTGGATAGGGTAACGCATCTTCCACTAACGGATCCTGAGCTGATTCCCTATCGCCCTAGTCGGCTACCCTTTCCGCGCTGTCGGCAAACGGATTTCGTGTTTTTACCCGCTCCTTGCTTTCTCGGACGCTTGGGCGCCTAAGCAGCTTACAGCTAACTTTTGTCTTTGAACATGATGGTGAAAAGATCATTAACAGGGCTTCAAACAGGACAGGACTGCCGCAGAAGCTATGGGCAGCCATGGGCCTTCTCTACATAAGCTTAGAACGGTATACTTGAAGGTGAGGCACCATCATGGATTCATCCTAAGCCTAAGGTTGTACCCTCGACTTCCGATATGAGAATCGTCGTCAATTTCTGCATATGTGGAAAATTAGCACCTCACGAGAGCAAAACAATTGGAGGGAAAGGCGAAAAGTTCAAAGAGGTCAACCTAGACCAGCAGCAACCGGAGGATCTCAATAAAAATCTAGAAACTCTAAACATGCAAGCTGTGGAAATATCAACACAACTATGTTATCTCTCAGCCTCACCTCTAGTTGTATTGCATTTAAGCAGGCGTCGAGATAACAAAAACGCGCTAGCTTTGCAGAGCTCGTATCCTTCAGCATTCCGATATTTAGAGCAGCGCAGCGCGTGATACCAAACTGGGAACAGCTTTCTAGTACCGAGCGTAAATACCATCATTAATAAAATAAATTAATAACGAACTTTTTGGAAGTCTACTATCTTAAGAAACATGTTTGGAACAAAATCAATTGCTTACTGCAGTGTTGGATGATATATCGAAGAGTTATGCGGCCTCGTCCTAACAAGCACCGCCGCTTTCTCAACAACTTGAATCTTAATGCTATTTCAATGCAAAGTGTCTAAACTTTTCATGGATGACTAAGGAATTAACAAGAGTTCCTAGGAAAGAACACAGGTTGAGAACCGTTAACGAGGTTCCAGGAAACAACACACCCAGTCGGCGGGGTGGCACACGCTTTGCTGCGATGTGTTCAAACCTTAAGAATTGTTGACATAGCCTGTTATATTATGTTTTCACTTTGCATCACCATTTTGCTTAAAGCTATATACCCGTGAAAGTGTGCTGCTCCGATAATCGAAAAAGGCTAAAATAGTGAGCGAAAAGCTGCCGAGCCCCTGGGTGATAACATGCTTAACAATGGAACGGCCTTCTTATGTTGGTCGTATGCATACCATTGGGGTAATGGCGCAGCTGAAGCAAACTACACTGCATCCTAAATACTCAATACAATCATGGTACCGTGGCGGTTGTTGTCCACTGCCTCCCAATTACCCGAATCATAAAAAACCGCCATCCCCCAGGTAACGTATTTAAAATATCATTAATTTGAATTTTTTTAAAAGCGGCAAATAAAGAACAAATGGATATTCCTGCAGCACACTTATGGCCCTACTAGCTAACAAATTTATTAGGGTTAGGGACAACCAAATACCTGTAATGTTCCTGCACTCCGACGGTACATTATGTGCATGCATTTTCCCATGAATGTAAACTATTGGCGTTTCAAAGGGTGTCTTACGCTTGCTTTTTTACAGGAAAGTCACGGAATACATTTGGAATCACAGGAAGCAGCCCTGCGGTGTCGTTTTGTTCAGCAGATCCGAATCGTTTATGGTAATTATCAGGTAGCGGCGTTCCTTTATGTGCTTAAGCTGTCCTGTTCGCGTATCCCTAAGCAAACACCGTAAAGGCTTCCGTGCTTTTAAAGTTTTTAACAATTCCCGGCAGTCGCGTACAAAAATGAAAGTTTACCAGTTTTACAAAGGCGTCATTATTTTAGACGATTTTCGCCGTAATCTACAATGTGTTCAGCTGCATAAACTATTCCGCTGTCATTCCGTTGTTGTATAGGTTCTAGCTCTTGGCCCTCTTATGTTTGTTGGCTCTTTCTAGGCAGTTTAAAGTTGAGTAACATCGAAATCAGAGTGTTACGTCATTAGTAAAACTTTCAGACGCTATCAAGATTTTGAGATTGCAGCTGAATTAAGGAGTGGCGGTGCATATCTGCAACGAAACCAGAATATGTCTCTTGTGTTAATCTGCTCATTTGTGGTCTGTTTCTTTGTTTGATAGTACTCTGCTGCTTTCCGCTCACTGTTGTACGGAGCTGTAGCACCAAAGCGCTCATGAGAAAGCGTCGTTATTTTGGGGAGCATAGTTGGACGGTTCATCATCCATACGTAGATGTTATACACCCATCCGCTTTCGCCGCTTGTATGACGTCTTCGGACCCATTGCTTATAGTGCAGTTATAATCCCTCATGGTTGAACCCATTAGATTTTTTTCCACTGTTTTCTACGCACTTAACATGCGTCAAACGGTCCTGCGCCTCCTACGTGCTCGACTATCTAGTTCCTGGTGCCACGCACAAAATATTTTTTTTGAACTGCATGGAGGAAACCTCCGATTTTTTAGCTGCGAAGTGCAGATCACGGTAGCAGACAGACTGGCGCTAGTTGGAGGCATTGAGAAAACCCATCACCTAGAAAACAGTCGCCCGCGATTTCCTTTTGGTCTTCGAATACGGCAAACGGCTAGCTTCCCGCTACTCCACAAAAGCAGGTATGGGCTAGTTCCACAGATTTGTCTGGACTACGCTTTAATTATATTGGGCAATACTTGGCGGCCGTGCTCCGACAGTTTTGTGCGATAGTGGTTACGGTCCATAATTTGTAGTCATTGCTCTTGCTGCTTTGCATCTAAGGCACCGCACAACAAAGTTGAAAAAGCAGTTCCAAATAAATTCCCAAAAATATTCCGCTTCAAGTATGTTGTTCTTTCTACAACGTGGTCCTTTGTACGTTGGTTGGCGATATGCCGGTTTTCGTCAACGGTGAAAAAACGCCATATACGCCATATGCGCTAAACACAAATAAACATAATTGGCTGAGCATTGTTTTTTTGGGCGTTTCTAAACTTATGGGCACTGACAGTTTCACGTTTTTTTTCTCAAGTGCGCGTTTGTACCGATGACCAAACATCCAAATGCGCCCCCCAAAATTTAAGCTTAGAATTTCTTTTTTGCTTTTCCCTCATATGTATAAACATTGGTTGTCCGCACCATGTTCTATTGGCACCTTTGTTTTAGAAGGTTGCAGGACAGCTGATAAACATTTGTCATCACTTGTTCCCGCGGTTTCATCCGCTGCATTTGTGATGCTTTGCCCGCAACGCCTTTGTGCAAATGATGTACAGTACCACCTGGCAAGTTTCCTGCTTTCGAACCTTTAAGAATATATTTTTTGTGCATACTGCCGTTCCTGATCACAGGTAACGTTTGGATCCTGAGGAAGCTTCTTCCTTGCCGAGAAGTGCCAGCGGGCTGAAACCTCTAGCTGTGTTGGTACTACACAATCTAGTGAGTATGACCCGACCACGTATAGAATGTTTGTAGCTGAAATTCCTGGATACGTTCTCTACTGATTTGACCGTGAAGGGTTAATATGTTGCTGTATGTTATGCTTGGCAGCTTAATTGCGTAGGGATGTTGGTTCACTTGACCGTTTAACTTCCAGCCTTTGCATTCTGCACTTCTTGGAATGTGCAGAAATTATCATATGTTTCTATGAATTGCCTCACAAGAATACGTTTGGAAATGTCAAGGTTAGATAGGTACCGTTGATATTTTGGAAATTCCAATAAAACTGTGTGCCCCACCTTTCAGCTAAAGTAGCAGACTGAAAAAAACTTTATATGTACACTTATGGGGCATGGGGTATATCTCATGGGACTTTAGTGTAACAGAATAATGTGATGAGATTTTAGACTTTTGGCTGAGCTAAGCAATAGACGGTGGTCTATTGTAAATCTTTCCAATATGCAAACAAACAGCGGATTCATAACAGATCTAAAGGTTTCTTCTTCTTATTGTTGGATTGACATCACATTGCACTCAGCATCCCCCAGAAAAGTTTTCAATAGTGGATACCAGGCGTCCTACTTGTCGGTTGAACTCGTCGCTCGAATATCCTGTGTTTCACTAAAAAATCTGTTGTCCATTCCTCCATGTAAATTCGGGAGATATTGTGATAGAGTCTTAACTACGTTTCAATATTGTTTTCCAAACCAGGCATGACCCACTTAAGTGACCAGGAAGTACCAGCGTCAAGAAATAGACAGTATTAAGGAAATGTGCTAGGCCAGCTGTACATGTTCTAAAAAGTTTTTGTGCCCCTTCTGAGCTTCTGGCAATATAGGCAGACTGCATGCGCATTGTGCACGTTGTCTGGGACTTCTGTGATTGTATAATTCAAAATATTTTGACGCCCATAGTCTTTGGGATGTACGACAGATAAACGATTCAGTACATGGGCAACCACATTCTATAATTAGAGGATAGGATTTTTCCTCTCTGCCTCAAACCCACACGCCTATTTTGCAATTGCCTCTTGGAATTTTGTTACCGTTACACGTTCTTTTTCCATCATGCTAGCCATTGTTTTTGTATTACGATGAGTTTTTCCACCCCTACGGTCGGCTTGTGCAGTTCAGCGTTTTTCGAAACTTGCCGCCGTCTAACCTTGTGGATTTGACAGAGTATTAAGTAAATATTAATTATAAGAGTGTAGATATGCTTCGCACTTTTTTTTTAATGAGTAGTATTTAATGACGTATCAGTTTGTATCAGTTTGTGGTCCTCATTCTACCTCGTCTTTGTCTGCTATGCAGGCCTTACAAAGCGCCTAGCTGTCTGTCTTTTCAAAGACTGCACATGCTCGCCGACTGACTTGCTACTGTAAACTAAAATATCTTTACTCTGTTCCTCGTATGAGTTGTCCAATTGTCCATTTTTTACATTCAACTAGTTCCCACCCTTGTATGAACAAACACTAATACTCGTTTGGTACTTGCCCTCCAATTAAATTGGCAATGAGGTTTTACGCAATACATCTTTCATGTTTCCTACTGGACACAAGAATGTAGGATTCGGAACTTCAGCTCGTAATACATCTTCACTGGGATGCCAACCTGCCACTGGACACTCTGTGCATTTGAGCATTTTACCCACTTTGAAATTGTTTTCCGAGGCCA
>JRZD01030013.1:0-13370 GCA_000826945.1 Eimeria nieschulzi | reverse complement strand
TCTCTTTGCTGCGCCTGTCTCTTCTTTCAGCTGGCTCTTCTTTTAGAGTTCTTTGCTTGTCTCTCGCCCTGGGTGCAGCTGGCGGATAGGAGAGGTGCCTGTTGGGTTGCTGCTCGGGGCAAACGTTAATGCAGCGCATGCAGCAGCAGCAGCAGCAGCAGCAGCAGCAGCAGCAGCAGCAGCGTTGCATGCGATGGCAGAATCTTTGGGGGGGTTTTCAATTATTTGTTCTTTTGGAAAATATTAAAAAGGAGGATTTTCCGCTACGTTTAGTCTTTTCTGGCCAGGGTTATTCTCTGCTAGCTGCTTCATTCGCACAAGTAAGCAGCAGGCCTAACGAGAGGAGCCAGTCGAGAGTCTGAGTGTCTCCTTCAAGTCTCTGCCTGTCATCTCCCCCTCAGACCTCTTCGTGTCTCCTTGTGCTCCTGCAGACTTTAAATATTTTGCGGTGGTTCTCAGCAGCTGGGCAGGCGAGGCTCTTCAGGCCTCAGAGCTCCGAGTGTCTCTGCTCTTCTTTTCTTATTGTTATTTTTTTCTCCTTGGAGGCCCCGCGCTGGCCGCCCGCCTCTTGCCTAAATATGTAGCTCCCTCCAACTTGTTAGTTGAGTCTGGAGCCTCCAGAAACGCTTTAAAATGGATTTCCTTGTTGGCTGCTTGGGTGGATTGGCAGAGCGAGGCGGAGGCCTACCGGCGCATTTTCGGCTGATTTTCTATTTTTAAAAGGGAGGATAAAATGGCTTTTTTCTCTCTTGTACTCCGCTAAGTTTCTGTGTTTTATCTCCAAGTTTAAGTGGCATCTATATACCTTTTTAGGGCTTCTTGGAATGTTGGATTAACTGCTAGGTAGAATATTTCGTCTTATTGCGTCTTTTATTTATATTGTATTTAAATAGGTAAATAATTGTTTTGCTTTCCCGAGAAGAGAATGAAGGTCACCTTTCCGCCCTTACGGTAGACCAGCCCCATAGAGCAGAATACTTTTTCTGAGACCGAAATAAATAATACTTTTTAAATGAACAGCTGCCAGACCCTCGCGTATGCCGATGCCACGCTGCTTGAATGTTTTCGATCGGTACTGCCAGCACAGGCAAAACACGTGGCTCTCAGCCCCCCTCCGCTTGCATGTAAAGAAAACGAAATTTAAAGCACCGCTGTAGCTCACATAAGCAATATACAAGCCCTTTCTATTACTTCATTAACCAAGATATATAACAAAGACTGAAAAGATTCCTAGGGCCTTTATACAAGGCCCTGTGCAGGCAGGGGATGGGGAGGCAAGGGCCAGGAAACGATTTTCATCTGGCGCCCAGCGACCAGCCAACTTCAAAAGCCTTAAGAAGGTTTGGGGAGTATTTGAAATTTGCATGCGAGAGGAAGAGGAAAGAACAGAACAGACAAGAGAAAAATAATGCTAGCAAGATCTCCGCAGTGACTTGCAGATGCGCAGGCCCTACGAGGTGTCTATACAATGCAAAAACCACTTTTAAAAATTCGCTGAAATCTCTGGTTTTGACCAAGTGTGTTTACACATCTTATTCATCTACCTGAGATCTGCACATGGCATCAAACGGTTTAAATTCGCTTCTTAATGAAACTTATGAGTCTAACAAATGCCCAAAAAGCTTAACTAGTCGGACGCTTGTGGGAACTGCAAGAGAAAACACTGCGGAGGACAAGAAGAATGTTTTAAAAACCAAAACTTTTTAGCGCCGAACGAAGGAAGAAAGAAACAAAACAAATTTCCATTGAACTGGCCAGGGGAACGCCAGCCTTGTAGTAAGCGTTGTGTGGCAGTTTCCGTTTTTACCACTTCACTACTTTGGGGAATAAGATCTCACTGGCTTGAGGGAAAACGCCAGCAGATCATTGCAGCAGACGAGGAACGGGCAAGGAGAGCCAAAAAAACTGAGGCCTGAATTTCTC
Organism: Eimeria nieschulzi; assembly: GCA_000826945.1. NCBI lineage: Eukaryota > Apicomplexa > Conoidasida > Eucoccidiorida > Eimeriidae > Eimeria > Eimeria nieschulzi. The sequence goes on along the minus strand of JRZD01030013.1, from coordinate 11,447 downwards.
TTTAAACGCCTCATTTTTTTTCAATCTCTTTTTACTCGATGTGGTTGTTAAGCCAGGCGGGGCAAAGAGCCGCGATTTTGTGGGAGGCAGAATCAGCGGCAATAGCGCATCAGCAGCATCAGCAATGGTGACAGGGTCAGCCACCGTATAAACGCGTGAGGCCATGCGTCCTACGTAGGGGGGGCCAGACAGAGAGTTTTAATGCTTCTGTTCGATAGTGAAGTGTCGTTGTCTGCCTGTTATCATTTAAAATTGTCCTAGTCAATCTTTAAGTTATCTTTGAGGGGAAGGGTTAAATAGGTCTATTACAGAAGCAGCAGCTCAGCTCCTCGGATCGTGTTGGGATGCGTATATGCCCCAGATGCAGCTCATGTGTTCCTTGGCCCCATCTCCTTGCCAATTGGCTCTGCTCAGGCTGTCTTGGACTCAGAGCGGCAAGTCGGAAAGTGGCAGACTTCTTTGAAGCCGAATTATTCTCAATTTGTAGTTCCGCGGTAGTACTTTAGGGTTTTAAACAGAGGCCGAAGTACAGCAATTAATGCGTGAAAAAGAGAATGTTACTGTTTCATCAATTTGCAAATTTGCATTATATAAACACGAAATGCAAAATTAAATAAAGCTATTGTTAGCTGCTGGCTCTGGGAGTGGCAGAAGTAAATCTCTACAGGTCATACTGGACCACCAGACTGAGCAATCTGGATCAGCAGACTGAGCAATCCGGATTTTTCTGCACTATAATGCCAATTCGTTTGCGTTTTAAATTAAACAATAATTCCTTATTTAGCTTAGTTTTTATCACTCGTTTTTCTAGAGGGAGCGCAGCGCAGTTGAAATAAAAGTACCCCTAGCTTAACGCTAAACCACTGCGGAAACTGACGAATAGCGAGCATTCTGTAGGTTAGAAACCTAAATAAAACACTATTTAATTGTTGGTTAGGTTAAAAATAATAGTTTTTAGGGTTTAACCTTGTGGATAAGTGCCAGAAATAGAAAACCAGTCAGATTTGCAGCTAATACAACGTACCTGCAAAATTAGAACACCGCTCTGTCAAGCACTTTAACATTTGCGGAATTTTAATAAACTCAATAGTTATTATATTTTAAAGATATGTAAAAGTGTTTTTTAAGCATTTTTTTTTAACTGCGTCCGAGTTTACACCTCCTGGGGCCGAGCACCAAGCCACTCCCCCAATCCATGTGAAGTCCTGTGTACAGTGCTGAGCGAATGATTTCCACTAAAATTATGCCTCTTATCCAATACCAAGTGCCTTCGCTAAAAATTCATTTGGATTTGTGTTTTCCAGGCACTTCTTTCCGCAACGTCGTGTTTTGTTGAGAATGTGTCTTTCTTCATGTTCGTTTTTTGCATTGGCGGTGCAGGTGACGGTCCTCCTCGAAGGCCCTCCTGTGCTGTGCATAGCCTCAGTTGAGACTGAAACTTTACCTTCCGCAGTAACCACATGGGACAACCAATCAGATACACTTGGTGCCTGGAAGGCGGAGTCATCTCTTGACGACCTCTTTGAAACTTCTTCCAACGTACACACCGAAGCCCTTAAATATCCTGATGCAGATACACCTGCCGTAGAGAAACACGACGCAACCCTTGAGGTTCCGAAGCGTAAAAACAAGCTCAGCCGTTTTCTGATGGGTGGCAGCTTTTTCGCTGCGCTAGTGCTTTTGTTTTTATTGGTCTACTTGAAACGTGCAAAAGTGAAGGAGGAACCCATCAAGACGACCCTAGATGGGCTGCCGGTGTTTGAGCGAGATGTGCCTCGTAGGATATCTGTAGCCGCAAATTCTCTTGTTGACATCCTGCAAAAGGACGACCTCAAAAAGCTTGTAGAGAAGATAAACGGGTCATTACAGGAAATAGAGGTTGGTCTGGTTTTACTGGAAGCAGTTCGCATGGAAAAAGGCATGAAGGAACCTTCCATTAAACCATACAGGAAATTGGTAAACACAGCATTAAAAGCTGTGGTAGATGACGCAAATGCATCTTTCGCGCAATCCATAGAGGGTTTACGAATGCTGAAACATACAGCTGAAACAAATTACGCGCAAATACTTGAAGGGGTGGAAGATGTGAAGAATAAAGCAAAAGAATATTCCAGCTTAGCAATGAGCGCGAACGTTCGAGGAGCCAACGGCAAAGCTACTGTTGCGGATACTTACCTGACCGCATTACAAACTGAAATGGAAAAAGTTGAAGAGTTGGCACATTCAAGTCTCACTAACATGGAGGAGGCCATGCAGGTCCTCGAGGCTGCTGCATCCTCTGCGGCGAAAATTCGCGATTATTCAAATTTCATTGAAAAGATAACCAAAGACTTCGTGCATTGGCTGAGTCTTCCATCTTTTTCTTACTGAAGGTGAAAATACCTGAAATGCAAAAGCTTGAACTGCAGTCTGCCTGGAATGGACAAAGATGTGCCGCCCATGGAAATCAACAACGCCAAGGCATTTTCAAGTGTACTGACAGTGCCGGAGGCCCACCGAATTTTTACCAGGACGCATAAGGGGGCAACTAAGAGTTTGAATGACATGCAGATGATGAGTGATCCTATTGCCGCTTTCCAATTCTAGAAAAGTCTGAAAGCGACGAAGGAACAGCCGGAGGAAGAGGCAGGAAAAAAATCCAGATAGTCAGGGAAAAGCGGAAACCGAAACAGGAACATACAAATCCGACGCAGCCACACTTGAATTGTTCCGAAATCACGCAGAGGCGGAGTGCTGGCTGGAGCTAGCGCGTCTGTCAGTTCTGCAGAGGAACTTGTTAGAATTAAAACAAACTTGTTGGAACTATGGGATGAGCCAATTTGCACGGAATATCCGGGAACACGCATTACCGAAAGATGTTCAAGTGTGACCATTCGCATCCGCTTTCACGACTTGGGAGCAATTTGGTCTTGCAGCCTCAGATGCACTAGCTGAAGTCGAGAGGAACTCGACAAGTTTGCTGTAGAACGGCACGGCGACGGTGCTGCGGCGTACTCCAATACTTTGGCCATTTGGGGGCAATTCAGAGGAGCTGCACAGTATTTTCAACGCGACAGGAAACCTGGCAGTCGCAAGCAAACACGTACTGGAGTTGCGTAGGTTGATGACGCCGCTGTTCAGATCAAAAGAAGATATACAACTTCTCTCAGAATTTAAAATTTTGGTAAGACGCTACGGAAAGCGCCTGTTCCGCTTCCATGCATTTTCGAGGTGTGGGTGTAGCCATAAATGGAGCAGGCACAACCACCTCAGTCATTCAACAGTCGATCGGCTGGTTTTTATGTTTTTGGTCACGGAGGGGTGGACAATGTTCTTTTTTCATTACTGGATATAAGTTTTCTTGCCTTTCAGGCCTCCCACAATGAAATGTATTTTTTTTTGAAACCACTCCATAAGTTGCTCATGGAACTGCCATCATTAAGTCCTTATTAGTAAGGATGGCAGGAGAAAGACGAATACTCGAAACAAATACTTGCAATAATGCCAACTAGCTAAATAGCCTGATTTGTTGTGAGTCAGCTAGCTGTGTCTGTGTGTGCCTTTTCTTGTTCTGAGCTCCTTACCATAAAATTTTCTTTCTCTTTCCGGATTTATAGGATCCTGCTGAGGTTGTCCAGATTACCTGAATTGACCGGTGATAGAGATCTGGCTCACGATGGGTGGATATCGATAGTATTAAGCGACGTTTCATGTTTCCACACAGCTAGGTGTCGTTTGGCTTTCTGTTCTTTTTCCCCTCCGTGTGAATGCAAAGTGAGCTAAAATGCATGGGCAGTGGGCTACCCGCTCTTACAGTACCGTTCAGGTTCTGTGGCAGCAAGTGTGGCTTGATTTGGCAGCGCTGGGGACTGCGTTTTGCGTACTTTAGGTAGAAAGTGTGCTAGGCAAAGCCCTGATGCGGTAACGCATGCATTCCCTTGAGTGTTTGCAAGAATTCAACGTAGAAGAGCAGCCCCCCTCTGCTCCTTTGCCTATAGGACGCGGTATTGTTTGTTGGTCGTACGTTTGAACTCCGCAGATTACGACTCCGATCGCCATGAAAACATGCATAGCGGGTCAAATCTATATTTGCATAAGCGCGTTGTGTCGTGCCCATTGCGGCTCTGGATTGCAGAGAACAGCTCTTCTGTATGCACTAGCATTTAATGTCTATGGGAACCCTACGCCATGGGTCAGCGACCTGCATCAAACTGCCAGATGCTGCATCGACAGCAATGCCAGTTTGTTTTTGGTCACAATTCAAAAATACCTCCATGAAAGATGAACAGGCAGGGTAATCGGGATACATCCATGGCCAAACGTCTTGTATTCGCGTTGATTGGCGGGGGGGCTGTTTGCTCGTATCCGCAGTGTGCTAGAAACAACCCAATTCAGATTCAGAGCTTTTATCTCCTAGAAGTCAGGCACTGCAGCCCAACCCACTATGTATTTAAGGCTTATCTCGTAAGCTTACTGCTCGAGATACGTTTCGTATCCGCTGGGAAACGCAGTCGGCCGAAACTGTGCTGTATGTTGAGATGCAGGTTCAGGAAAGTAGGCGTTTGTCTGGTTGCTCTTACGTATATGTCTGAATAGTAATGTCTGAATTTATCCCTGCGTGAAACGGATGTGCCAATCCACATAAAAAGAAGCAGCGCAGCTCCTCAGATTGCGTATTTTGATGGAAGTTCAACGTGCAGGCGAGTTGCACCTGAGCGGCACTCTCTCTCGCCGTTTGGCTGTTCCGAGGCTTGTGTGAATTCAGGCAAGTAAAACTTGGAGGAAAGACTTTTTTCGGAGAACGAATGGTTTCTAAATAATGGATTTTGTGTTCAGTTCCTGCCTCTAGGCAGAGGCATCAGCACGTATGGTAGAGCCTGTGTAGCACAATACAAGAAGCCTCCCTGTTTCCAAGGTCCCCAGCGCTTGGATTACCTGAAGTAAACTGAGCTAGATCCACGCCGTTTTATGCATTCACACGCTGCATTGAGAGAGCAGCTGGCTACTGAGATCTGTGCAAGAGCTCGAAGTCGTAGACAGCGTGTTGAGACCTGTGCAGCAGACTGTGCGGCTATTACCCTGCAGGAGAGGTGGCATTATTTCTCCATGGTGATGAAAATGGAAACTGTACATAGTCTAGGACAGCGTTATTCCGCTGTTTCTTGAGGGTGCTTCGTAATTGTAGTCATGGTCAATATTTCGCTTTTGATTTCCTCTAACGCTACCAACGATAAAGTGTAGTTTAGCAGCTGTCTGTTTATAGGTGAGACTCTCATTTGGAATAAGCGAGAGGTAGTGGGTTTTCCCTGATGCGGCATTCATCTAGACAAAAGATCGTTTTCATCAACCCTAAGGAACGGAGAATTTCCTTACCTCCCATGCATTAAATTGGCAAGAGGTGCAACCCGCTTTAAAAGGACGGTATGTGCCTGTCGGCATAACCATTTTATTGATGCCTGTGATGCTAGCAGGGCGAAAGAGCAACCAGTCGCTGCTGTCGCTGGCGCATCCGTAGAATTCAAAAACCAACAGAAGGTCGGCAGCACACATACTACGCTCCATCCGACTGATAAAGAGGCAAGGGGTGAGATGCTAGCCTTCCTCCGTCAGTTTGCTGGCGTGTTTGCTTTTAATGCCACTGTTGGTGCTGTGGCATGTTTCCCAGGTGCTGCCGCTTGGTGCACGCCTACTCTCGTTAGCGGAAGAACTTCTGCATGCACCCACCATCTCTTACGCATCAGCTGAATGTAGCCGCAGCTGTTACTGCTACTACAAGTGCAGTTGATACGGCTAGAAGCGGCAGCCAGTATCATCTGAGGATCCCTCTCAAAGTCAAGGTGTGAATGTGCACAGAAACTACACGAATGTTGGATGAGCGTTAAATCCCTTCGCTAATAAAAGAAAGTGGTTGGGTTTGGATGCCAGGGAGTAATGCGCTGATAACAACAATACAGCCGAGTCATCAGCACATTCTCCACCTTTGGCAGTAGCCGCCCTCTAAGCAAATGCTCCAGCGGGAAGTCTTGAGCGTCCAAAAAAACGAAAAGGTGAAAGCGATGGGCATCCGGTTCCAAATATAATTATTTTGGTCTCGCCATGAGCATGCAAGAAAATATTCTAATGACCAACCGCCCTCCAAAAAGGAAATCGCGGCTGCATGCCGTTCAAGTTTCAAGAACAGATGAAGCTCAATGGGATCAGGCGAATGCGATTCATCATCAATACCGAATATAGATGCTGAATGTACATCTACACATGGCAGAAATAACAAGCAGATAAATTTAGTGGTTCACCCACTTTAGCATGGAGAGGAACACACACGCATGCAATCGAAACTGGCCAATGGGAAGCCCTCAGTTTTTGTCTCATGTTTGTTTAGGGTTTAGGGTTCATAGAGGGCCCTTGAGGAGAAAAGGCGGTGAGGCCTTTGTTGGTTAATTCGCCGAATTTCTGTCCGCCTTGCCATCCCAAGAAATGCCAGAGCTTGTCTTTTTGCCTGATTAAGCTGCTGGCTGTTGCCATAGCGGCTTAATACTAGTTTGGGGTTTTCTTCGTCGCGTAGGTCAGCGCCCTGGCGGAGATAAAGTCCCTGGATATACTCACTGAAAAGGACATCAATCCCAGTCAGATCGATTGCACTGTGCACTGCAAAGTCAAGCTGCATCCACGCAGTCTGCTCAGCTATAGAACGAGCCACCCCTGCTGCTTTCTCATAGACCGCGTTTCTAAGCTCCTCTACCTTAAATGCTGCATCAGCCGTTCTTACATCCTTCGCAGCTGCCTGCGTTGTCTGCAAGACCTCTTTCATCTGATTCAAAAGACGTCTTGCTTCAAGCGCACAGTGCGCCACTTGGGAGTGCCGTTCTCTTGCACCTTCTGGAAACTGCTCAGGATTTTTCGCTTTGATGACAAACTCAGCAAAGTGTGCATGCATTTCTGCTGCTTCCACCTCCACCTGTGCACGTTTCTGAAGGGCCTTTAGGCGTTCGGCTTCAGAAAGGGGTGGAAATTCGTTTTCGCACGTTTTTAGCTCTTCAAACGCCTTTTCGGCGCTCAACCCGACATTTCTGAGATTTTTTAGTAGCTGCAAAGCGGTCCTAGGGGAGGCTGAAACTTTCAGGGATTTAAAGAATCTTTCTGCTATTTGTTGCTTCATGAAAAGAGTTTTATAAGCCTCCGATTTGCCGTGCTTAGCCTTCATAGTGGCTAGCTCAAAGCTGAAATTCCTGGTTTTGCGTAGAACCTCAATCCCTTCCATAACCAACACTGTGTGGACCACAGGAAATGACATCCTCTCGAATTGAATTGCTTGTTCTATGCTTCTGTGCATGGGATCGTAATAACATAAGCCTGTTTCCGTGTATTCTTTTGCAAGTTTTAAAAGATAAGTTGCCTCAGCCACATTACGAGGAACAGCATTTTTCAGCTTTTCTGCTTCCTCCAGTATAGTTTTCAGTGCGTTCCAATCCTGTCGCGTCTCACGTGATAAATGGACAGATAGAGCGGCAAACGTGCGAAGCTCGTCTGCGGCAATTTCGGAAGGACCTAGTTCGGTAATAGAGTTGTGAAAATCCATAACATTGGTGATGAGGGATGCATCTTCTTGTGTATTTTGCAGCAACATCCACGTGAATCTGAGCATTTTTTGCGTCAGTCCTAGAACCCTATTGAAGTCTGCCTCTAAATCTTTCTTCAGAAGAGGACTCGAGAGCCCCTTGATAATCACGCCGATATTGGCGGCCAGAATTTGACCCTTCTCTATAGGTGAGGCATCTGAATGTTCCAAGACAGAAGCATCTTCCACGGCATCTAGGACGCGTTGCAGCTCCGTTTGTTCCTTCCTCCAAGTACGTTCTCTCCTGCGGAGAGCCACAGAGTACAGACCTGCGAAGAACGCCAGTAAACATAACGATGTCAAAATGGGAGACCCCAGATCCTTTCTTCCCCTCGAAAGAGAGGGTGGGCTCAACCCTTGAACCAAAGAGCCTGGAGTGAGCTGAGCATTTTCATACGGTAAATTCCCAAGGTCCGCCGCAAAGAAATCCTCTGTTTCAGATGAGGTAGAATAATTGGAATAATCAGTGAGTGTATTCGTATTCTCGCTAACTACAACTTCGCTGTCCGCCTCCGCATTACCAGCTGGAAGGATGCATAGCGCACCAAATGGGCTCAAACAAAAAAGTCCCCAGAAAAAAACTGCTATAGAATGCAAAGACAAGCGAGGGATTGGGGGTCTTGATAGGGCTGGAAACCGTCGAATGAACTCGATGAGGCGCATGGCATCTGCTGCTGAGGAAGGAAAGCAATCTGCGTAACCGAAAAGCCGTAACAATGTAAAATAATAGACAAAAAATTGATCGCCAATCACGCCGCCCGGGATAGCAAAAATGCATTCATAGGCTTTTAAGCAGAAACAGAAAAGCTCACGCAGCGACGCGCCAAAAGTAAAATAAACCACTTTACAAAAATTTTTTTTTAAATGTTTTCATTTGCAAAACAATGAATTATTCGATGCCACTATGAAATAACTGCAAGGCATATGAAGTTAGTGGGATGTGTTCCCACAGCTCAACGTACGATCACATAATGTAACTCGAGGGTACTGGAGGAGAAGCTAACGTACGATCACATAATGTAACTCGAGGGTACTGGAGGAGAAGCTAAAAAAACTCTTCGTAAGTCTGTGCCTTGTTCCATCTTCAATGCATTGCATTAACGTTTTAATTCTTTAATTCCAGCCTTTTGTTGGCCTAATTGCCTTCTCCAGTTAGCTGCCCTTCACGACCTAGGCTCCAAAACTCTATGGACTCCACTACAAAAGCTAAATATAATAATCGCCTCATCATTAATAATTTTGAATTTTCATAACTCAAGTCATTGGCTTCTGCTATAATGCTTTGGTGCTCCGGAACGATACTAGAAAGCAGGTTTCATGCCTGAAGGTTTCCCTGCCACTTGTTCGCTCCCCGAAATACGGACCAATGCTTATTTAATCGAAAACATAATTTTAAATAGTGAAATACTAGCCTACCGCAAAAGATCCCGTTACAAAACTGTCCTCTTATTAATATCTGCCTATTGTGCACACGTCGAGACCCTCACCCACTGCTATGGAGAGCCTGTTGGGGTACAGCAAGCCCTAGAGTGTGACTTAAGCCCAACTATAGCTTGAGTTTTTCCACCATTAAGGCTGGTCAATGAACTAAACTCTTCTCTAAGTCTTTAATAGTCTTTAATGGGCATAGCGAAGGACATAAACTTTATTTAGCCTTAATAATGAAATGCCAATACAAGCCCACGCTGGCCTTTGGGCACTCATGGACTCAAGTGCAAAACTGATCATCTTTTTAAAGATGGCTGATAGGGCTCTGTCAGCCATCCCATCTTCATTTATGAAGAGTTCAACATTCCTACAAATGCAGATATCCACCAATAAGATGGGCCTTAATGGTCACCCATAGATAAGACCTGTGAGGTCCATTGCACTTACGGTTCTTAATACATCGACTGACCTGTGAAGTCCATTGGACCTATGGTTCTTAGTACATCAGCTTAGAGTGTGACCATTGATGTTATGGTAGTTCATTGGATTTGTATTGTGGAAGTCTTGGGAGGCTGGTCTAAGTTTTGCATGAGTCTTCGGCTTGTAGAAAACGTGGGAGCGTTTGCTGTTCATTACATTTCAAAACATTTTCATTCTGTTGCCTAGCGGCAAACCGAAGACTTACTGACTGAGATAGCAAATGAGTAGGCAGGCTGCAGTGCCGCGCAGTCTCCCCACAGACAAGATCCATTTCACCTCCTGTGTCAAGCAAAGCTTGTATTTCGTGGCCAGTTTTCTATACCTCAATAAACGCGAATTAGGCCGCTGGTGGACAAATAATCTTTTGCGGCTCCTTTCCTTTATGGCACCCTCCGCTACGCCACAGAGCCCGTAGATGGAAGTAAAGTTCAATACATTGACAACTCAGGCTGCGTCGAAGGCCCAGCCTGTGCCGTTATCAGCATCAGTTATGCTTAAGTCCAAAAAAGGAGTTAATCCAGCAAAGTTAATTTCAATTAACATGAAGGTAAATGAAGATTTGCTGCATTGAGAGGCAAGCTCGAAAGCAAGTGCCAACACGAAACAATTTAAGAGTAGTTCTCTGCCCCCAAAAGTCTGCCTTTCTTCTGCTTGCCATTCTGAGGCCACGTGGATATGAGCACAGCCAAGCGGAAAGGGGATGATGGCGCCAGGGTGCAGGCCAGCTGCACCTTGGGCATACAACGCATCCCAACACACAATCTAAGGACCCAGGCTACTGCTCCTCACATACACAGGCTTAACCATCCCATTTATAGATAACTTCAAACATTAAGCAGGACAGTTGTAAATGCTGGCAAACAGACAAGCACTGTTTGAGTGTTCAGCTGGTCACTCAGCAGCTGCAGAATAAAGAGTCGACGCCATCCCCTTGAAACAAAATGAGATAAAACAAACCCGGATGGAATACCACTCCAAATAGAACAATCGAAACGACGACTCAGAAACTTGATAAAAATATTACTATAGTTGCTCGCACTCTAGCTGTCAGCTGCTTCGTTCACTGAAGCAATTAGCCATTTCTCTCCTTCTATCGATAACGTTAAAAAACGTATAAAATCCAAAAGCCGTCTCTGCAGCTCAAAAGAAGGTACAAACTTCAATGTAACTGCTTGCCCAACACAATGCAATACCGAATGTACGCATTAATATGCCACAGCAGGTAGGCAGGATCATAGCGACGCACCCATCCAAGCACACTACTGCTCCTCGTATAAATAAAAATAAACATTCAACTCATAGGTATTGATTAGGGCATTTCTCAGCCATAGCAAACTCGGCAGCGCAACACACATGCACTAACATGCTACAGGGAGGGAACTGAAAAACTGTCCAGAGAAAAGCTGGAACTTCCTACTGATTACAAAGTGCACAAGGAAAGCATAAAAATGCCGGCTTAAGGTGTGAGAAATCTGGAAGAGAATGGGAGAATTTCAGCAACATTACTGCGAAACCTCTAGACGTATCTTGATACTTCCTACAGCTAACACACCTACAGAAAGACAATCTTTAGCGCATACAACTCGAAGAATAAAGGAGATAGAATGGTTCCACAGAAACATAAACGCCAGATCAATTCAAAGTTGAAAAAACAAAATGCTTGAAGAAGTCTCTGGCAATATGCGTTGCCATGAACGCTCGGTTGTGCACCGCAGCGCGTCTCCCCGCTGCCCCCATCTGCTTCCCCTCCACACGCAAAGAGGTTTGCGTGTGATATGGGGATATCTGTCAGTTGTTGTTTCGAAGTACCATTAGTTCGGCATTTTGCTCCCTCAAGATCTTGCGCACCCGGTGTAAAAGACTCTGTTGCTGAAAATGGTCCGTGGTTTGGCGAGTGTCTACACATGGTGTGCTCGGGCGTCTGGGAAATGCCCAGCGCCTTTAG
>JRZD01030012.1:2814-13760 GCA_000826945.1 Eimeria nieschulzi | reverse complement strand
GTGTCAGAAACAGCTTTGTCGGAGCTAGGGATGGAGCCTAATGGACACAACGCCGGTTGAGCGCTGCCCTCAGGGCATATCTGAAAATCGCATCCATAGAAACAGGTCCAACACAAGCTTAGGAGAAGCATTCGCCAGTGTCTCCGTCGACACAGGATGCACGCTGATAGGGAAATTAAAGGAAAAATACAGTGCAAAGCTCGCTTTTTCTTAACTATGATTACAAGCACAAGTCACGTCTTCAGGTCAAATAGAGGTCCATGGGCTATAACGATTCTTTACTTGAGGTTGCACAAAATTCGTAATACTTACCCTATTTTCTGGGCATGCCTTTGGTTCTTCTCCTGCCTTATCACAGTAAAAGTCTTTTGGGCAAATTTGGCACGTGTGCTGACCAGCTTGAGATGTGTATCTACCTGGTGGACATGCCATGGGATGGGTGGCGCCTTCTTCACAGAACCATCCTTTGGGGCAGAGGCTACCTGTCACTCCGTCAGTTGGTCTACGAGTTGTTGCGCCGCGGTAGCAAAGGAACCCTGGAGCACATTCTCCAGTAGGTGTCTTGTTTCCTGTGCCTGAACAATACTTGCCCTCTGGGCAGTCCAAGCAAACGCTGGCTCCGGGCTTGTCCTGCAGCCAAAAAAGCGGATATCGCCAGAGACACAACTGGACTGGACTAACTTGTGTGGTGGTCAGTGAGGGATTCAACGAAAACTTTAAGCATGAAAAATGGGTTTTTCAGGTGTTTTAAAGCTGATGGGGAGCTATATGTGCTCAAATTGTGGCCATTTGTTGTTGTACCTGGTATTTCCCTTCAGCACATGGCTCAGGTTTTAATGTGCCCCCTTTGCAGAAGTACCCTGGAGGACAAAGCCCGTTTCTTTCCGCTTCAAAGCTGTATAGCTGATCAATAGTTCTTGGATGGGTTGCACTATCAACGCAGATGCTCCCTTCGTAACACTTTCCAGTCGGAGCGGAAGCTCTGTAATGCGAACAGTAGTATCCCCTGGGACACGGCTTGCATATTGCTTTTCCTAATTCATCCTGAAGCGTCCCGGGGCCACAAGGCTGTGGTATGGCCGTTTGTTTGTCACAATAATGCCCAACAGGACAGGGTTGACCATCAGATGTACTTCCTGGATGAGGGCAGTAGGTGCCCAAACTGCACGGTGTACAGGAAGATTGACCATCATGGCTAAACGTTCCAGCGGGGCATATCTGAGCTCCACAGATGCGTAGCCATATGACAACAAACCCCCTATCAGAGAAGGTATAGGAGGCTCATCGGCTTTAAAACTTTAGAACAGGCATTGCTCCGAGGGAAGCGACAATGTCGAATGCGTCCAAAGACTTTAAAACCAACAAATGATAGTACGTTTTCTTTTTTACTCCTTTCAGAGGGGCCTGGTACCTGTTAGTGACCTTTTCAAATACGCCAACTGAACTGAAAACCACTAACAATGAATGTCTACTGACTGCAATGCTTCCCATATAGGATGGCGCGCTTGCCTTTGCAGCAAATGAGCCTTCAGGGCAGAAGCTTCCCCCAGGACACCTAATGCCCATACGTCCATCTGTGGGAGTTGTCGTGTTAGACCCCTCCAGACAGATGTATCCCGCAGCACACGGGATTTGCACTCCCTCGCTGACGCAAGCAAATCCTGCGGAGCACTTATAACATCCTTCTTGTGACGTGACTCCTTTGCTTTCAGAAACTGTTCCGCTGCACAAATGCCAGAAAAAGCAAAGCAAACAGAACAATCATTGGAATACGTGAGTGGTCCAGCCGTCCTAATGCCGAGCTGTAGTCTTGACAAATGAAAATTCCTTATAAGAACAAAGAGACGGCAGATGGGCATTAACATACGAAAATTAGCTCCTTTCTCAATCATGAGATTGACGGAAGTATAAAACTGTGTGATCATCCTTTACTTGCTTTACAAAATGCAGCTATGAATATTTTTTTGTGGCTTAAAGAAGGTTCCAGAGTACGCGGCAGTCTAGAGCAGTATTGGATAAACGCGTTGATGTACACTTATGCGATACAGAGCCAATAAGACCGTGTGAGCTCACGCTGGGCAGGGGATAGGTTTTGTTGCTTCTTCGGGGCAGTAGGCCATCGGCGGACAAATATCACCAACGTTGTAAACCTCGCCAGTTTCCGGGTGCGTCATGCCAGCGATTGGTGTTGCGGTCCATGAGCCTCCTGTGCAGTAGTATCCCTGAGGACCAGCAAGGAGAGTGATTCCAATAGCCTGAGCAACATTTGCTGCTTGAGTTTTCTGGTAAACAATTGCTTTTAGCTCTCATCTTCAGCATGCATTAGAGCTGTAAAACGTGAGTTACGTACTGCTGAGCAAGGGCCGGTCGGATCCGTAGCTCCTCTTACAGCACAGAACTTTCCCTTTTCACAAGGCACGCACGCTTCAGTGGTCGAAGCGCCAGCTTCTTTAGAAATCCAGCCAAGTGTGCAATAGTGCGCCGCAGCTCGAACCGACCCTTCTGGGCACAGGTAACCTTGTGGGCACTTTTTGGGTTCCTGAAGGCTAAATTCGTCGCAGTAATAGCCGGCTGGGCAGGTTGTGCAGCTTGATGCTCCTTCGTTTGCCTGGAAAGTCCCAGGATGGCATTGCCTCTGAGCTACGGGACCTGATGACATGGCGCAGGATTTGTAGCTTTTATACTGCACTTCTGAACAAGGTCAATGGAGGAAGCCAACAGAAAATTATATCTGTGGCCTGTACATAGTACGGGGGACTTGGTACATGTCAGAAGTCTTAAGGCTCTGAGCAGTATTCCCAGGTATCAGGGAAGTCCAGCGTGTAATAGGGTTTAGGTGATGGGAGCAGAAACGCACCCCTAGTTTCTCTAGTATTCAGCACAACGCGGTTTACGCTGACTGAAATCTCCCGAGGAAACCAAAGCCGTAACAATTCTACTCTAGTCAAGTCCTCCTCACTGCTTCCAACTTTAATTGTCTGTCGTCCTTTGCTCTGTAAAAAGCGGCGACGCTTTGGAGTGCTTGTGGGCCAGTTGGGTTTTTGTTGTTTCCAGCTTATTGTAGAGAATGTATTCTCCCTTTTAACTTCTGCTCCAGAAAGGCTCTGTATGAAATAGGCAATGCACTACCAATCGATCCTTGTATGCTTAATCGTCATAAAAAGTAGGGCCCAAAAATAAATTAGGGGTCTCAAGGAACTATCCATTCTTTCCTGCTACGACAAGTAATATGTAGTAACCGTAAGCTGACGTATAGCGCACCGCAGCAGTTTGGCGCCCTTCAATCTCAACGTAAACGTTAAGTAGGTCTGTCGGCGCCGTTAACTCTATTACCAGGACGTCTTCCTCAACATCATCTCCAGAGGATTGGGATAGGCTTGAGTTGTACGGACTACATAGTGCACCCCTGAACCACCCAGAAGTAAGGGTTCTAGCATGAGAGGCACTTTCCAAGTCGGTTGTTACCTTCGGCAGCTTTGAAAGCCTACTAGAGGAAAGGCGTCTAACTGCAATCATTATCGCATCTGCGTCATACAGCGTAAACATCCAGATTCACCACACTAGAAAAAACCCCATTATTGCAGCCACTAAACTGAATACAAATAGCTCCAACGAGGACTTGTCTTACATGTGGAAGGTCTAAATTCCCCGAAAGATGTGGCAGAGCACTATATTCAACTGCCTGCCTCACCTGTATGTGGGGTGCAAAAGTGTCCAGGGGCACATTTGTGCTCTATGGGAGACTTGGATCCTCTCAGACAGTAATAGCCAGCGCTGCAAGGTCCTTGGGGCTGGGTAAGACCCATATCGCGGCAGTACATCCCGGCCGGGCACGGTATGCAATCCGTTACTGAAGCTGCTCCTTTGTAGGGTAGGTATGTGCCTGTAAACAAAGTTCCAGGAACGGGTTTTGTTTTTAAAACACACCACACTGTTCAAAGGCTATCTAGACCAAGTTTTTCTTGAACTCTTTTTATCTTGCACGCTGACACTTTAGAGGAGCCACGACAACTGTAGATGCTGTTGTGAAGAAAGCCACACCGTGGCCCTACCAGCAGGACATGGAATATCGGACACCGGTGGCCGAGCGTAAAGATCCTCATGTAGGTCAATTCGGCGAATGCGGTGCATGTAGCTGTCTGCTAGTATAACCCCTGTTCGGTTCAAACTTTTCTGCGACATCGCAAAAATACTATCTCAAGTCGCTCCAGTTATTAATAGTTGCCGCAATACCGTATCACATTGTGGGAAGCGCAGTTCTGTGGTCACTCGGAATTGGTCAGCATGCTCACCCCAAAAAACGTGCTAATGCCGTAAAATGCCTCAGCTAGTCCTACTGTAGCAATATGCTGCTCAGCCTCGTTAACCACTGCTGACCTCCATGCGGAGTAGTCCGCCAGCATGGATATATTTTTTGTCTGGAGATCGATTTGTCTCAAGCTACAAAAATAGAGGGACGCCGACAAAGAAGCAACCGACTTGGATATTGGCAGGGTGTATGTGGAAAGCTCTGCTCAAGATTGACAAACATCGGTAGCTGCAACAAAACTAGAGAAAAGATGGAAACAGCTTGAAGATTCCCTCACACGCGAGAGCCGGCGTCCGAAACAACAAGGACCGTAGCGCCCTGAGCACCAGAAGGACAACAAAGGAACAAAACCAGGTTTTCCTAGCTTGAATTAGCTTTCTGATATCTCTTGCATTTCTTCGGGATGTCATCTGTTAAGCCTTACCTCATTATCCGCAAGGGCTACAGACACAGGCATCTCGAAAGGTGTTTCCGCGGCCCGTTCATTACTGCCAGACAATCTTAGATTTTCGTTTCCAGCAAGCACGCTGACCTTAGATGTTGTCATGTTTACCTCCAAAACCTAAAGGCAGGCGAATCGGAGAGAAAATGCCTCCGTCTTTGCGTTTCTGACACCAAGTTACTCGCGGTGGAGAAAACATAATGGCATTTTTAACTATACTACAAACTTTCCCCGTGTCGATAAGTGAGCTCGTAAGACATCACGTGTTAGTGAGGACAGCCTACGCGCCTGTTCCCCGAATCTGCAACATAAAGTAGGTCCCCATTAAGGGTAATCCCAGAGGGCAAGTTTAGTTGGACCAACAAAGGCTGTTCGGTAACTCCATTCTCTCCTGCAAAAAAATATTGAGGACCAAAACCGTACGCTTCCCTAATCTGGCGTGAAGAACAGGCAAAATGAGCTGCAGGAGTCACGGAAGTGCTTGGGCATCCACTTGGGGGGACTGACCTGCAGTACCCGTCCCAACGATGCTTGTGACAGTGGTGGTTCCGAGCGAATGCTGGAGTACGCGGTGATTTCCGCTATCCGCGACATAGAGACTTTTGCAGTCAGTGTCAAGGCTCAGGCCAAGGGGCCTCAAAACGTTAGCGCTAAGGGTATCCATGATCGAAGAAGATCTGATGGCTACATCATACTCCAGAATGGCATTTCGACCTGATGCAAGAGGCGTCTCCACATATAAAGTCTGCTCATACAAAGCTCTTTCGTAGAGCATTATAAAATCATCTTAAGGTGTATTGCCATCGCTGTCTTTGGAAGTTCTGAGAGCTTACGAACCTGGGTAAGAAATGTACAACTTCTTAGCTGCTGTACAGAAGGCCAACCCGATGGGGCCAAAGTTTCGAATCCAGTTGAGATTTCCAGTGACGGAGTTGGCAGACACTACGGTGTCTATTACTCCTGCAAGCACCTCTCTAGCACCGCATGTTGTAGATATGCTTCTGGAGCTCTACCTGGTGGCCAAAGTGCTTTTCGCTCCACTATCACTGGTATGCTGTCCCAGGTTCTCCATGGGACATTAAACAACTGTAAGAGCTTCTCTCTTAGTTTACTAGACACTGTGCTCATCTAACTGCGTTTTTGTCGAATTCACTCACCTGTTTCGCCCCTAACAACTTTAACCGCGAAGTTTTTGAAGTCGGCGATGTATACATCCTTGGTGTCGGGGTCCATCACTGCGCTTGCAGGCAGCATCAGAAGTGCCTGGGGACCAGGAAGCCCATCCCCACTAGTGCCAGCAAAGCCTGTCCCCGCTAGCAATGGGGACTCCCCTGCAGCAGAAGTATTGCAAGGCTCGTTGTAGCAGATATTAAGCTTGCTGAAACTATCTTAGCCGTATGTACGCGTCCCGTTCGGCTAGGTTCGGTGAGGCGGATAGACGTAAAAGTACACAGGCTGCCCCATATTGAGAGGTGCTAAAGAGACCTAACTGCATGTGTTCTTGTGGCCTACCAGGGGGGCAATAGTGACCACTGAGGCAAGGCCTTCCAATCATATTTTCTTCGCAGGCTTCACCGTTTTCTGCGCCGGTGGGTCTCGGTGTAGTGGACCTAGCGGTGCAGATGAAACCACCAATGCAGGGTCCCGAGGGCTCTGCAAGCTTTATAGTGTTGCAGAAGTGATTTGGGGGACAGTCGCTCGGGGTATCCGATCCAGGAGGACAGATTTCTCCATGCTTGCAAAAAGTCGTGGGTTCCCGCCATGCCGTGCCCTCCGGGCAAAAGTAACCTACGCAGAGTACACATATAATGCACTTTTAGGTACGAAGATAATTTCATAAAGAACATTAGCGCTGCCCTCAAACTCTGGGAGAGCCCCTGAAGGCATATCTTGGTGTACAAGTTACTGAGCTTCCCAAATAACACCCACCTCCTTTGCATGGCCCAGTAGGCATGGCACTTCCTGCAGACTCGCAATAAAAGCCTTTCGGGCAAGGAACACAAGCCGGAGACGTAAGCCCAAGTTTATCTGAAAACGTTCCTGGAGGACAAGGGAATGACGTTGGTACTGCAGTCCCCTCAAGGCACTTGAAGCCCGCAGGACATGTTGTGCCATCCACTGTTCCCTCATTACAGACCTCTCCTGCCATTAATAAAGCAGAAATCCGAAAAGCAAAATAGATTAAGCTACAGATATACGACGCGGCCACATGGAATGCTCCCTTGTCTGACATTCTTTGGAGGGAGGAAGAAAAAACAACGTCTAGCTTTCTGATAGGAGGGGTAAAAGAGTTCTTTCGTGGTAGCACAAGAACCATGGCAATTCCAAATAGCAAGCCAGTTTACTTATATCGAAGCAAATGTTTTACCGACTTACCAACTGAACAAGCTACACAAGTTGCTTGTCCCGTTAGTGGCTGCTTGGTGCCTTGGGGGCATGGCAAAGGAACGGGGGAGCCTTCCGGGCACATATGGCCAGCGGTGCATTCTACAGCATCATCAATTCTTTCCGTTCGCTCGTTACAAAACTTTCCTGATTAGAATAACACCATGGCTATGTTACCCATCATGGAGAGACTACAGCAGGGAGAAGCAGCCACTTTCAGCCCTGCTGAAGCATTCTACAAATAAATTGCTTGCCCGTAATTATAAGGACACTTTGATAAGCCTAAAACACCTTTACAGTATAGTACTTCCGAAAATAGCAGAAGTTTTCAGGCAAGCAGGAAACCAAAGGAGATTAGAGTCTGAGACGTTTGGCTTCGTCGTTTTACCTGCCGGGCAAGGACCCGTTGGGGCAGCGAGGCCAGATCCCTCGCAGTAATATCCTGGTGGGCAAGGCAAGCAATCCAGCTCTGATGAACCGCCCCTGTGCATCAACAGCAGGCGGGACACCTTGCTCCGTCAACGGCTACATTTAACAGCTTTAAACAAATTAACTTCCCATGTCAGGCAATCTTGCAACTCACAGACCACTAAGCATTGTCCCCTTGGGGCACGGTTTCGGTGTCCTCTCCTCTTCAAGGCAATAATGCCCCGAGGGGCACAAACCTGAGGAAGGGTGCGGGCTTGACGAGCCTGAAGAGTAAATTTTGAAACGGAAATTTGCCACTGATTCTTTCGCTTGCTAATCACCGTGCGCATCTTATATATTTGCTTTAACGTGCAACTCTGTGGCGAGCTTGCATCTGAACATTTGAACGGAGTTCAAAAGGATCGTGCGTTTGCACCTAGAAAGGATTTGGCCTTACCCTCTGGACAAAGGTAACCAGCAATGCAGTTTCCAGAAGGTTCAGAAAGTGCGTGGGATGGGCAGTATTTCCCAGCAGGACACTGTATTGGTGCTGCCGATCCTTCGGGGCAGTAGGTTCCAGGCTGGCACACGCCTCCGACAGTGCAGTTTTTCGGGTGAAAGAAATTGAGTCTTTGGTCTCCATCTTTGCTATAGCCTCCGCACCTGCATGCACACTGTTGCACGAGTTTCGCTATTACTTACCAGCATTTTGCAAAGCGGTGCAAAATATTAAAAGGTATCCTAACCTACCACTCAATGCTTACAACTCAGGAAAGCACGGCAGGGGCATTCGTGGAACCATAATGACCAGCTTTTGCCAGCTCAACAGTCGGACTACAGCTGCATGGTGAGTTTCCTGCCTATGTTTAGATTAAAGAGTAAATCTATGGCATTCCATAGACCTCTGGCAACGCCTGAAATAGATTAACGGTAGTTGTAGCTGCTACAGAAGACCTTGAATACGAACCTGAGGGCGAAGGTGCCTTCCGGCGTTTCAACAATCCCTTCGCATTCCTCGAGATTGAGGCATTGGGATTCTGCTTCTGAGAAAGTCAAAATCAAGCCTTCAAAACCTTTGCAAGACATTGTTTGCCCACCACGAAGAGCAGCAAGAATCCTGCAACCTGCACAGGAAAACTTAAAGCTCAAAGTTTCTTGGTAAGAAGGGTTCAGTCTTCTTGTTAAAGCCATGGTATCCAGCACCGTCTCTTTAAAAGCGCCAGATGTACCTGCAAATGGTTTGGGGGTCATGGCACCACTGGAGCTGTAATATCCAGCAGCAATGTCTCCAGTTTCAGTACCCGCGCCAGGTCCGCTGCAATATTTGCCAGCTGGGCACGGCATACAGTCGCTCAGTGAAGTATTTCCAATGGTTTTGCTTACTGTTCCTGTTACAAAAAACACTCTCACAAGTTATAAACCGCGTGATTAATGAAAAACAGATGACTATGCTTCACATGCCAGTAAAAACAGTTGATGGGGAGGTGGGATGAAAAAGCCTGTGTCAGGCATAATTCGGTCGCCTGAATCCCCCGACATCACTAACCTTCGCCAGGATTATACTAATTGCAACATTTTATGCGGTTATTAACGTACGCAGCAAGAGTGTGTCTTTAACAGGCTTATCAAATGGAAAAGACGTATGGTAGGTCGTCCATTGAATTCACCCCGACTTACCTTGTGGGCAGGGATTCTCGTCGGAAAACCCGGTGCCTACCGGGCAGAAGTAGCCAGGAGGACACTTTGTGTTGTCATTAGGGCTAGAATCCCTGGAACTGCAGTAGAATCCTTCCGGGCACTCCTTACACTTAGCAGCCCCTGTAGTATCTGAGTACGTGCCCTGTGGGACAGAAGAAAAACCGTCGAGGGCTCAGTGTTTGATAGTCTTGTTTGCTTATTCTTAAGAAATTTTTAAAGGCAAATAAAACTCAGTGTGTGATAGTCTGGTTTGCTTATTCTTAAGAAATTCTTTAAGGCAAAGAAAGAATGCTTACTGGCTTGCATGGAGTGGGTGCAGCAGAGCCAGCAGAGCATTCGTGCCCTAGGGTACATAAGGTCGGCGATCTGCCTGAGTCATGACAGCATGATTATCACAAAGCTATCACAAGTGCAAGTGGCACTTGATAAGCTCATTGCTCAGATAGTGTATAATGCCTTTCGAATGCTAGATATACTCAAGAGGAATATAGCGCAGAGCTGGAGAAAGGACCAGCACGCAGTACTCAATGTGCGAGTGGATGGTTACCCTTTGGACAGTACGAGCCAGCAGGGCAAAGTCCTTCAGGGGCAGCTAGGTTATCGCTTGAACAACTCCTACAGAAAAATCAAAGAAAAACACGCAGGAAAGTAGAAGCTTGTATCAAAAGTTAATCAGCAGCTGCTTCTGAATATGAATCGCTTGAATAATAAGCTCACATTCCTGGTTCGCATGGAAGGCAAGCACTAGCGCTGGTAGCTTGTCGAGAGGGAGAATAGGTTCCAGCTGGACATGGGATAGGTTGGGTGCTGCCAGTAGGACAGTAAAAGCCTTCTGGGCAAGCCTGATTTTCTCCAGTACTTTCCTGCGAAGTGAGCCAATACAGCTGCATGGTTTCTTGTGTGGTAGAGCCGTCATCGCACCAAAGACTCATTTAGGGGCTATCAGCATAGGTCTGTTACGATCTCGCCCTGGTCACCTGAGGAGCAGATGAGGCACTGCCTCCCCCACAGTAGAATCCTGCTTGGCAGTCCCCAGAGGGAGCTTTAAGACCGGGATGTCCACAATATTGTCCAGGGGTACAACGCTGGCAATCGAGGTCTTTTTGCAAGCTTGGTGTGTTTGAAAACGTGCCTTCAGGACAAAGCTTCGGGGCCACAGATCCTTCAGGGCAGTATGAGGCTTCTGGGCAATTCGTCCCTGTCGTCATACCCTATAGCAGCACAAAGCATGGCGCAGTGAGTTCCTATCGGTAGACATACACCAGCGTGCTAGGTTGTGCGCAGCCCTGAGCAATCGTTTTTATTGTGAGACATAAACCGTATATAGTATACTCATCCTTGCTTGCTGCGCAAACTCTCGAGGAATGCAGCTTGTGGAGAACGAAATTCGTCTTATACCGCCCACCCTAGCCACTAATCTTTTGCAGCACGCAAAAGACCCAGCAAATCATTAACATGGCCTGGCATCGATCAAACTGGCTCAAGTGACTAGCATAATTCCACGCTGCCTTCCATGGGCAAAGCCAGCATCATCACGTTCAAGATCTTAGATGCTAGCTGTTCCTCCATACTACGATACGATGTGCCAGTGGGCAGTCGCTGTGATATTCCATGCCAAAATGGCGCAGCCTCTTACATGCTATCAGCACGTTTTGCCGTATCGCTGGCAATAATCAAATAGTAAGCTCTGACTTACCAGCTTAT
>JRZD01030011.1:0-11109 GCA_000826945.1 Eimeria nieschulzi | reverse complement strand
CAGCAGCAGCAGCAGACAGCCCAACAGCCAGAGCAGCAGCAGCAGCAGCAGGCAGGCGAACTAAGCCTTAAGGAGACACCTGTCTTAACAGCTCTGGACAGAAGACCAGTGCCGACGGAGGAGTGGAACAGAAGCAACAGCAAAGGGCACGGGGTGTGGCGCAGGCTATCTGAGCCTTTGCTTTTGTCTCCCGTTGCCCCTCGGAAGCGGAGGTCGCATGCGGGGTTTTGAGGTTGTTTGCAAAGTGTATTTCTTTGCCGTTTGAGGATTTCATATCTGCATGCTGTATATACACTGCATTGAATGGTTATTTACGTCACAAGGCATTGGCTGGTTAAAGACAAAAGGGTGATGGCGGCTAGCATCACCGCTCTGCCAAGCCCCACACATCCAGTGTGACAGAGAAGGCTGCATGCGCGAGAAGGCTGCATGCGCGAGAAGGCTGCATGCGCTCTTTGCAGAGCGCATGCAGCACAGCTGCTGGAATGGCAGCAAGTTGGAGAGATTTTTGACCTTCTTCCGGCTTTTCAGCTCGCTGGCTTCTGGCTAGACTTTACAAACAAAAGGCCTTGACCGCCCTGACTGTTCCTTCGAGGGTTTGTTTCTTGGCACTCGTGCTGCCTGCTTCTAGCCGCGCTTCCGCCAGTCCCCATCCAACAAACAACACCGAAGAAATGCATTCTCGGATCATAGAAAAGGCAGTCTGCTTCCAGGCAGAGAGAGAATAGGCAGAGAACCGTCGAAAAGCTGCAGAAATAAAAATTATGTCGGCGGCTCGAAGGGCCCCGGAGGCATTATAGGCCAGGTGAAATCCTTGACGTTTGGACAGCTGCCTCCGTAGCGCTCTGCGGGCAAGCGGCACAGCACAGAAAAGAATGCAGCCAATCTGCACAGCCGTGCGATCCTGGCTGAAGGTGCACGTACACCGCAACCTAGCTTAGCTTGTACCCACAGAACTATTCACAGGAGATACTGCAGAAATGGCAAGCAAACACTGCATGCATGCCGATGAGCCGACTCGAGACACGCCCCTGCTTACCCTCTATTTGGTTGGGGTTGATCGACGCCAAAAACTCTGGCTAAGACACGAAGCGCACAAGCCATTACCAAAACATCACTAATAAACGTTGCTGGCTACATGAAGGAGAAAGAGCACTAAACGTACCATCGCGTGCAAACATGTACACTTAAATCTGGCGGCTTCACTGTATACCACAGAGCAATACGCCATGTGTTGAGCTGCCTTTTGAATGCAGCATTTAACAGACAGTAGCAGAGAAGAGAAAGCTGCTAATCGGAAATAACCCACATCACTGTTCGCGGACGTCAATTTAATCTTTGATTTCGTTCTTTCGGGAAGTACCACCGACACCAGCTGCCAAATACTCCGGAAAACAAAGCCGGCATTCAGAATCAGCATTCCAAAAAGACGCCCGCGATAGTTTCTCTGCATGCCAAACCACAGGTAAAACCCATTATTCACTGTCCACAACTCCGCATGGAAAACAGCAATTTAAAAACTCACGCTCGTCAGCAGACGCGCTCTTAGGCTCTATGGCGTGTACGGGCTGTCCCGCTAAACCGAGTTGAGGGGTTTGGGTTAACATGGGCAGTTCACTGCATGCTGTATGTACACTGCATGGTACACAAAGTCCCGATCTTGTTCAATTCATAAATGCTGACTTTGTGCAATAACGAGATATTCGATCATGCGAGGGTTCGACGCACGGTTAGAGTATCGCAGACTTGTTTAACAGTGCCAATCGGAGCGTTAGTAATGCTGCAATCCTCTAAATCAATCACTACACGCCATTGTTCCACCTTGTTTTTCACCAGCAATCTCTCCAGGGTCAACTCTGAGAGCGTACATACACCGGAGTAAACACGCACAATGGAGCTGAGTGAACAAATGAACCTGAGCTTCTCAAATCTCCCGTAAAATGCCATTTCAGTTCAACTGCTCGAGATGACAGGAAAAACCTCGGAGGCTTGCAACGCACCAAGCCAGTAGATTACCACGGGCATTACATCTCCCTGCAGCGGACCTCAGACAAGCTCCATCCGAACTCTCAGGCTCCTCTGCAACCTTGTATCCCAGGCCTGTGTTTGGGGTGTATAGGCTATTGGGATTCTTGTGTCTTTGCAGTAGGATCTGCTAGGAAGGCCGGCGCAGGGCTCACCACAGGAAACTCCATAAGACGATTGCAGCGAAGAACGAGGATGGGACGGAAGGCGCTGTCTCGTCCGTGGACATAAATGAAACCGCGAGGCTGCAAAACGTAAAACCCTTGAGACAACCCGGCCAACTGCATGCAGCGACTGCTACGCCATACGTTCCAATCCCCGGCGCCGCAGGAGAGACAGACAGTGCAGCTAGGTGCAAGTCGGACGCTTAAGCAACTCACAAGAAGAGCCTCCACAGCGCTGCGCTCTGCGGGCAGTCTCTCCGCTCGCCAGTGTATGTGCCGCTTCATATCCACTAAACAACGCGAGATGTCCCAGTCATTTCTGAGACCCAAAACAGCAGAAATACGAGGAAAGGTACGCTAACGCCTGCAGCAGGGTGTATTGACACAGCAGCATACAGCAAGGAGCGACAATGACAAGAGACCTGTTTGTGTGGGCAAGCTACTTTCTCAGTATTGTCAACTAACCCCTGAAGAAATCGAATCGTGTATCTGTCATCTGCAAATACAGGCGATTCGGCAAGCTCCTCGTCCTTAGCCATCGCCTGCCGGATTTCCTCAAGTGCCTCGAGCTCATGAGGGAGGAGTTCCAAGTCTCCAAAGATAAGACGGATTGGAAAACCTCCCGGATTAGGCTGCGATTGTTCAACGTACAGTGTACAGACAGCTTATCCATGCTGGCCTGTCTGCTTTGTTTTATCGGTGTCTGTTTCATTGCTCCACCCGCCTCCCCCTGACGGATGCAGTTCAGAGAGGTTGTTGTGGGGTTTAGGTCTTGCCCTCCATTGTTAGCTAGGGATTGGCGCTTGAGCTTGCCTTGAGAATGTCTGAGGGCTTGGGAGTATAGGCCAGTGCCTCACTCGGAATGAGCGCCTCCTCGTCCAGCTGCCCTTCCAAACTCAACTGCTGGGAAACAGCATCGCGGAAGCATTCCGTGGAATTGTCGCTGCTGGCAGTGACTGGGGACGAAGATGGAGAGGAGAACATTTCTTATCATCAGGATGGGAGGATGGGGCATGCAGACAACAAAATAGGCATTTAGGACAAGTAACCAGATGACGGCTGACCCCGCCTCATTAACTACTGCGGATCGTAAAAATTTTTTCACACACACAAGAAACCCTGCAACATCCCTCCGAAATGTTCCTGCTGAAACCTACAGAAAGTAGAATAATTGGTCTTACCAGCGCGTGCTCGATGAGGTGGTAGTATGTAGGTATACTTATTAATAGGGAACCGCTTCTGTGGGCCTCCCTCTGCTCCTGCACAAGGCGGCAAGAGCGCCTCGCTCCTCCGCCCCTGCCCTGCACGGGCAAGCCTGGAAGCGTAGAACTCAGCAAGTTGCCTCTTTATGACCGCAAAAGAAGAGAAGACGGAATGGCTCTGGCGATGTTGTTGCACAACTCTGACGTAGGCGTACGCCAGGCGACAAAGGACACAAGTGCGACAAAAAAACTGCTTCAAGAAAAAATAAACGAAAACCTAATCGGGTCAACACCGCCCTCGATCCGTCCAATTTTGTTTACGATCCCAGAGAGCAACAAATCGCTCCTATAGCTTTGGTTGCTGGCGCTCTGGAATGACAAGCGCCGCTCCTCGTCCTGCCAGAAAAGCGATCCTTCAGTGATCAGATATGTTACAAAAAAGTGCAGCAAGATTTTGGGGCTTTAAGTGCTTCGGCCTTCGACCAGTTGATTGCATGCAAGAGGGTGCGATCAGACTACTATGCAGCTGGCAACGTGATGGCGCTAACACTTCAGCTTCTGACGTAATCCTAGTATGGCCGGGCATTTTCTATTATTTATGCATTTAAACAATAAATGTTTGCTTATGACCTACGCTTGCGACTACTGACAGGCAGTGGCGAGTAAAAGCGCTTATATGGCTCTCTCCTGTAGCACCGCTGCTCCTGGTTCTAGCATACAGCGCAAAATAGTTTCTTCTCACTTGAAAACCTCAGAACTTGCACTGCTACATGAGAATTCTTGAGCTTTGACGAAGATGCGGAATTCCGCATCCTGTGACATCTTTTCCTTCTTGCCCCCCCGTTGGTCTGGTCCAGCCACAGGACCGCTAGTGTGGGAAACCCATTTACTATCTGTCGGTTCTGGTGAATTTTCGTGCTGTATGTGAATTTAATTGTGCTGTAGTGTTTGTTCTACCTTTTTGTTTTTTCTCACGTGCCTTTGACGCTTGAATTTGTTCCCTTAGTTGGCTTCGCGATTCTCTTGCCGAATTCTGTTTCGGGCACGGTGAATCGCTCCACACCTTTTCATCAGTTCTCGTCTCAAGTTGTGTTTGTTGGGACGTTTTAATTTTAGTTCCCGTTGGATAGATAAAGCTTTCTCGACTAGTCTCACAAAATGGGGTTAAAGTTCAAAAAACCGTTGAGCTTGAAACGAGTTTCGAGAAAATATACCCCGTCATTTACTTACGGTTTCAAACGATACGTGGTCCCAGCATGTACTCGAGTCGGGGCAAACCGGGTGTGACGATGTTTGCCATGAGTGAAGGAATCGAGAGTTGCCTCTGCATTCTTTGCCGGCACCCGTGGCTGTCCGCAGAACACGTATTTGTAGTTCAAGAAATGGGTTGGTACAGCACTTAATAATAAGGAATATATAACTGAGTCTGTGTGTCGGAGTATACCTTATGGCCTAGGGTGAGTCCCATGCTTCCTGTGGGTGAGAACCAATTTTGGGTTTGATTAGAGACGAGGTTGAGTAAGCTACACAAGGTAATAAGGCGTCTACAAGTTTAGCAATAATACGAGCTGTAAAGAGGCATTGAAATTCCATTGTTTTGTTCATGGCAAAAGGCTGAGATCGAGCCCATTCCATCAGGCGGCCTTTGGGGGTTCAGACAAATCGTATTCCCACAAATAGGTTCGCCCAGTGCGAAGTGAAACGGAACTGAGGTACAAGTGTTTTCAAGGTGAAAAAAGCTTTTATTTCAACACAAGGGCCGCGAATATCGAAGCACACAATCCATCGAAATTAAATCCCTTATGTATTGAAAATCTTTGGAAATATCGGCTTGGTGGACATTAGTGTGTTGTACCAGAGCTTAGATCCCGCAGAAACACACCCTCCTTACGTAAATTAAACCATGACACAAGTCACACGATAACCATATTCAGCTGAAGGAAAGCACACATTAACAGCGGGTTGCAAGCGCACAAGCGCGAGCGGCGTAGAAGGCTTTACCGGAACTTTACAGCTAGGTATTTGTGCGACCTACCACAAGCCATAAACACAGGATAGTCCAGATGTTCTTAAAAAGCGTGTGGTTTGGACTTCTTCAATGTTTACTAAGGAATTGAGGTGGTAGAAAGGATGGACAGAGGAACGCCTGTTCTTAGCTTTGGATTCGAAGGAGGAATAATGTTAACAGCTTTTACAGCGGTCAGTCTCCCCCCAAAAACCGTCCCCCTCCTTCATAGGGATGCGACATGCATTTGTGAAGCAACGTTGACGTCAGAACAACCATGTGGCCATGGAAGGCGACCCGGGTGCAGCTAGCCTGCATATCAGGCACCTTACCGGACACACAGTCGAAGTAGCTGGGTAACTGGGAAAAAGACAATCATATGGGTGTGTCTGCCCCGTACTTTAGGCACTAAGTATTATAATAAAGACACCATGTAGCAAACCCACAAACAACGCAGTAGCGAAAATGCGCAGCGGCATGATATGAGTTGGGTACCTAGAATCCCGCAGGTCTATCCACATACGTCAGTTAACAGGACTGCTACTGCTGGCCTCGTTGCAGCAGATGCTGCTGCTGGCAGACTGGATAAGCCTTCTAGACTGCCTCTTTTTACCCCGTTACAGATTTATGTAGCACAGTGTAGTAATGCATCCATCAAGTGCAGTCACCCTGGTGTTTTCAGCGTCATCGTTTCAGCAGCAAGGGAGTGGAGCTCCAGCAGATCGCCAGACAGTTACTGTTAGCCTGCATGGTGCAAAACCAGCACCTGCTGCGTTACCGGATGGCAGTGGAAAGCTTTTCTAGGCAGATGCCAGAATTTCCTTGCTGGTTCTAAGCTGTCTGTGTGTGTCCAATCTGTTTTTGCTCCCACTGCAGGTGGTGCGCTACGAACAGGGAGACCTTAGCATGCCTTGCTGCAAAAGGCGATTACCACAAAAGCAGGCAATACTCTTTGGATCATTACTCGAAATATCCAAAGGGGATTCTTTGTGACTTAAACTTGCTGGGGAGGTATAGATTATGACATCCCTGGCGCTGCTGCTGACTTCAGCTAAACTCCTGCTTTGTGTACTGCGAATGTAAAATGAAAAAAATATTTCTGATAATGTATCTTGTTCGTGTTTTGTTGACTCCCGCAGAGGTTCCACGTTACCAGGGGAATCAGACCTGCTGGGCTTTGTCTAATGTAGCCACTTATGCTGTTGCGTATCCGGAAGCCGGTGGCTGGGAAGTTTGTGCTATCATCATGGATGTGTGGAGCCGTCCCTCGAAGTCTGCAGAACGCCGGAGGTGCTGCAGGATAGGTCTGCCTGGGACAAGATTATAAATCGCCACAGGCTCATGCCTATCGACAGCAATTAGATCCTGTGCAACGACATGGGTAGGCAGTATGCGATTGGGCTGCATTGGTATTGGATTAGGAAGCCACTGCAGCATAACAGTAGCCTGCAGCAGAACGGGAGCTCTGGCTCCTCTAGGCAGGAGGGAACTGTAGATATGGGACAGACGATTAAGCCACCATAGTAAGCTACCACGGCAGATAGGTTTTGCTATAGGAAAGACGCTTTCGAAGGAGGTAGGGAGACGGCAAGGGATATCAAACTCAGCAGAACATTTCAGCTTTTGGCTGACTACGGCTGCAAATACTTTCACGTGGACGCAAGTTTGTAGTTGGTCACAGTCCATACAGATGACAGGGAATGTCTCATTCCAGCTACGGTTGGTCTCATGCGGATACCAGTGAGCTAAAACACTAGGTTGCCTCGGTTCACCCTGGATAGAACGCATCCACTTCCTAGCTTAGCAGCATGACTGCGCCAAAATATACCAATGAAATTAGACGGTTTTGTTTTGGATGCAACAATTATGCGTGAGATGGCTTAATGGTTCTGGGTGTGAGAAAGGAACATTCACGTAGAATAGTTGGAGGCGAGGAGAGAGACACCAGTGGGTAAGGAGGAGGGTGCAGAGGCACCGGTCTTTGAAATTGCGGGTCTTTAATCTCAATACAAGGACTGGCTATGCCTGAAGCCAAACGCATCAGCAAAAGCGAAGAAGTGGGAAATAAATAAAAGTTGGATTCACCAGCTGCTTGTTATGCCTGGTATAATAAACGAGCGGTACAGCTTTACAAAAACGCCTGGCATAGACTTCTTCCGAGACAAACACTCACCAGCGGCATCCTGTGGGATAGCCGTAGACATATCACGTAGCGACCCACTCAAGGAGCGAATTATCGCTGGGGAAACCGGCGGACTGCCCGGCTTGCGGACTGGAAAGGTTTTTATAAGGAGGCAGTAGACGAGCCGGAAAAGTAGGCCGGAATGGTTTTATAACGACTTCCAACGTCTTCGAAATCTATGTAGTCTGTACATATTATGTATTGCAACGGAGGAAGAGGAGCAGTAAGTGGACATACCTTCTCTCGCCTGTTGAAATCTGTATTGCACGTTTTTAAAGATGTGCTTCACTTTGCGCATAACTTCAAAGCGATCAGTTGAACAATGAAACCATACAGCGGCAGGGCAGACCCCAATACCAATGCAATGTCCCAATACAGAGGAGACATGGAGGAAGACCCAATAGATGTCATCTCGTCGACACCTGAAATCGAATCAGAACAGCAAACAATGCACGTAAAAAATAAAATAGTTGAAAGAGATACTCATGGAACACCAGAATGGTACCAAGTGCATTGTTTGTGGAAACAGAAACGAGGCAGGAGGTCCATGAGATTCTTGTGAAGTGATGAGGCCTTGAAATCGCCTGCTAGCCTAGTTGCAGCACGAATGCTATAAACCATTCTGCAAAGTGTAGTACTGAGTCTGAACCTGTACCTTGTGGTTTCGCCGGGCTAATGGCAAGACAGAGGACCACTGGTTTGGGAGGAATAAAGTGCTGCAGGAGAAGAATGGTTGGGCATGAATGTAAGGAAAGAATGGTTTAGTAACAAGCACAATTTGAAATAGAAAAAGAGTGGTGAAGCCCAAAGCAAGGTTCCTGTATTGTGAACAGATTGCAGTCGCTGTTATTGGTACCCCAGCGTCCCAACAATTCCCAAAGTGCGATGGCTATCGGATCACCGGATCACGCTCCGCTGTTATTATTTTATCATAATTCCCAAAAGCCTGCGTACACAGAAATCCTTTATTTCTAATAGAATAGGATACTATTAACTACAGAGCAGGCCCTTCCTGTGCTTTGGTGGAAAAGTCTGGCGTGATCCCTGAGGGAATCAGAGAAGTTCTGGGACACCGATTCCCACAGCTTGACACAAGGAATCATTTGGCCTTACAATAATTACAAAATGCTGTTGGGCGTTTTGCCTGAGACTACGTAAAGAAGTTGCCTGTTCTGTTTAGATCGGTCTTGGCCAAGGCTGATAGTCTTCTACAGGTTCTTAAGCATCGATAAGATTAAAGTATGAAACTCCGTTGTCATCCACGCATTCAGCTGCTGAACAGGAGCCTAAGCAGACTTCCTGGGACTTGGGTGGGAGTGTGTCGGAATATGCCAAATTTGTTTGGTTCGCTTTGATAGAAACAGTTACTCAAGTTGTATGCAAGCGTTAGAGTGGCCATAGATGGACCATTGAAGACATGTTGGCCTCTGCATGGCTGGTATATAGGCAAAAGGAAGTGTATTCCTATGTAGCGGCCTGTTTTCATCAAGCGCAGTCGAGGCCATATCGCTACCCACAAAAAGCAGGTGACTTTGTGGGACGAGTGATCGCCGAGGCAGCTTTTTGGTTAACCTTTCGAAACCTGCTAATGCAAATAAAATTTAAAATTTAAAAAGAAACAACATCATAACTTACTTCACCATAAGTGCATCAGCTCGAGGACGTTTTCGTATTGGGGGTCAGATATGTAGCTGGTCTTTAGAGAGCTGTTAGGGGCTTTGTGATTTTTCTTAATAGAATACCGCAAGTTGTTTTGCCTTATGCAATGAATGGAGAATTAATACTGATGAATTTTTGGTCTAGTATAAATGGAGATGGCAATGCACGTGCCGTAGGTGCCCGAATTAGCTGCTGTAAGGGAGCATGCACCAGAGCGACTGACTAGATGAAGTTACGGCAATATGGACCACTTAGAATTCAGAATAACATTGAAAAAAGCAACGCGAAAACTTCCTTGTATACTTTCTTCAGTAGTGCAGATCGAAGCACAGCTATTCCCCAATATCCATTTTTAACATGGTGTCGGTACTAGGCCTTCCGCTTTCAGCTTACCAGAAAACAAGTGTACTCAACTTTTAAAACAGGTCACCCAAATTTTTTCTTTGAAAATGTTTAGGGTATTGAAGCTATTTGTCCTTTGGGCAACGCTCGCAGCCCCTGCAAACTCTACAAAACCGGCTTCTAATGATGGGCTCTCCGATTATTCTGTGGGAAATAAGGTGCTTCTTGAAACCAGGACAAGTAAACAGAATGCAGGTGTAATGCAGATGACTTGGATGCGTGGTACACAACACTTTCCGATTCTGCCTCTCATCACCTTAGCAGCGGCTTTGATCACTGCACACCTTGTACAACAGTGCTTCAGAGCTTTTATCGTGAAGTCGACCACCGGGGATGGAAGTCATGCAGAAGATTGTACAGACACTTGCGGCTCCTGCAGAGTGAGTTATGCCTTCCATCCAGAGAGTTCAGCCGCAAAGCACTTACGGGCTGGGACGGTCTGCTCTGCAAGGGACAAACGTGGGAGCTCCATGCGTCACGGTCTATAACAGTGGCTACAGCTTATTTTTCTGGACGTTAGAGAGTCCGACGGAGCTGCTGCTAATGTCGGCAGATCTCCTCAGTGTGGCCTATGCTTTTGCTTCTTCTGTATGTCGCTGTGCCAGCACTCTGGACTTTCTTCCGTCGCGTACAATAGGTAGTACCAGCCTCCAGCATGGCACATGGGCGTACTGCGGGCGTTGTACGCTGGAACCCTTCCAGCACAACGTAAAGGAGGGTTATGAACCAGCTTTTGAAGTCTACGTTATTGGTATTTTCAAGCTGTGCAGAGGTTTCGTGGGCTCGTACAGCCCACACTAAACCCTTCATTTTCCGATCCACAACAAGGAAAGATCTGTTGCTCCACCACAGTGTCGGACAAATTATAGCAAGGCGGTGAAACGGATTTCTCTATGTTTGTTTTTGTGCCTTCGTCTCTTATGGGCGATGAAATAAATTATATATGTTATATATCGGTGGGTAAAGCCAGTTGGCGTTTAAACGCTTGAAAACCACTTCATCCCTCTTGTTTAAAAGGATGTAACACCATGCAGAATCTCCGTGAAAAGTGAATGATGCGCTTATGGAAAGCAGCATGCATGGAGGACATAATGGAGGAAGGTAGGCTAAGACGGCAGAAACCGCTTTGCAGGACTAGTCTTTTCCCATGGTGAATCCGCGTGCCAGCATGAAGCACAGTGCTTGGTACAGCGAGTGGGGGGCCCCTGCGCTTTAACGCTTCGTAGTAGGTCTTGTATCAAATCGGTCTCACGGGTCTACGGCAGCTGCAAGACACAGTGATGGCGTCCAGGGTGCATAGTGCAGGTCCACAGATTCCCAACGTCCAAGAAATACGCAATTGCACGTTATTCACAGCCTAGCACAACGAATTCTCTGACAACGCTCGCAATGACCAACGGCCTCGACCAGGCGGGATCACGGGACAGTACACGGCGGGCACAATGTCGCCTGTGGGTTGCATTAGGAAGT
>JRZD01030010.1:0-13826 GCA_000826945.1 Eimeria nieschulzi | reverse complement strand
CGGGTGGGCGTGCTTATCGTAGGTGGCGGCGTCACGGGCCTCACAGCGGCCTACGAGCTGCAGTGTATGTACAAGCAAGGCCACCGTCTTCCCTCCCCTCCCACGCCGCCACCAGCCACAACAATAGTTCCCTCGGAAACAGCGGACACTGCTCTCCCCTTCTTGGTCGCAGAGGCGGCAGCTCAGGTTGGCGGCTGTCTCGAAACGCAGCGATCAAACTGCGGAGGTTTTCTGTGGGACACCGGGGCCAACAGTTTTCGTTTGACAGCAGAAATGCGCGAGTTTCTGCACAAGCTTGGCTTGAATGAAGAGCTGGTGACAGTGCCGCAGCACGCACTGCGGTTTGCAGCTGTTGACGGCTGTCTGCTGCCTCTCCCCCACTCGCTGCCTTCTCTTCTGACATCTCCGATTCTCTCATGGAGTGGAAAGGCAAGGCTTGCTCTCGGGGTGCTGCTTGGTGCGCGGCCGTGGCTTTCTCTTTCTCTTGCTTTCTCTCTCTTTAGAGGAGGCAGAAGGGAAGAAATACAGCAGCCAGACGCTCCCTCCATTTCCAGCTACATTTCAACGGTTTTGGGTTCGGAGGTGGAGAGAACGGTTGTGGGCGCGTTGGTGACGGGCATATACGCAGGTGACCCTGCCGCTCTCTCCATGCGCCTTGCCCTGCCAGCACTGAAGGACATGCTCGACAGAGGCTTCCTCGGGGTTTTTGCTGCATGCGGGGCCCGCCGTATCCGCTCTTTTCTTCAAACCTCTTTCTGCGCTGTATCCGACGCTAAAGCAACACAGGAGGCCAGAAAGAAACGTCAACAGCAACCCAGTATCCGGCAGGACAGCACTGCAGGTGCTGGCTCTAGGGGCCCCCCCATTGGCAACTTCCGAGGGGGCATGCAGACTCTCGCCACGGGGCTAGCGAAGGCCCTTCCCCCCGGCTCCGTGCAATTAAAGACGGAGCTTCTCTCTCTTGTTCCTCTTTCAGCGACAGGCAAGGCAGATGGGTTCTTAGCCACCTTCTCTACTCCTCAGGGAGAGAGACAAATAATGGCGCGGCACGTGCTCCTCACCCTTTCCCCCGTCGAGACAGCACAAATACTAGGAGAGAGAGATCAGCGGATAGGAGGGGCCCCCCTGTTAGGACCAGCAGCAGTGCAGCAGCTGCAGGCTCTCCCCTTCGCTTCTCTAGCCATGGTGACGGTAGCCATAAGGCCTGCATGCGCTCGAAGCAGCAAGAAACCAACCGGCTTAACTCCTGACGGCTTCGGATTTTTAGTGTCTCTTTTTGAAGCAAAGAAATTCGGCTGGCAGTCGCTGGGGGGCATCTGCGTCTCCCGCATCTTCACAGGCAGGGCACCCAATGGCACCGAGCTGTTCACTGCATTTGTGGGAGGCTCTCGGGCTCCAACAGCAATTAAAGAAACTGATGAACAGCTCGTTGAACGGGTAATCAAAGATCTGCTTAAAGCAGGTGGACGTACAGCCGAAGCGTTGCTGCCCGAACCAGAGGATCTGAGCAGCAGACAGCACAGCAGCCAAGAAGGGGACGCAACTGGGAACATTTATTATTACAGGGTTTTGGGAGTGCGCCGGTGGCCACGTGTGGTGGCGCAGTTTGGGCTGCAGCACAGCACTGCTCTTGAACTAATTAATAAAGAGCTGCTGCAGCAGCAAAAGCAGAGATTTCCCAACTGCCACCTGCTACTAGAGGGGGGATGGGTCAGCGGAATTGCCGTGGGGGACAGAGTCCTTGCTGGGCAGGAGGCTGCACGGATTTTCGTGCACGGAGAACACACAGGGCGAGGGGGGCGGGCTGCAGGTGACCCCGCCCTCGACACGCTGGTAAAAGTGGAATAAAATTGGCATTTAATCCGCAGATGCTTCTTTGAAATATATCAATGTTTGAATATTTATATACATTATTGTTTTTCTAGATATCTGTTTATACAGGTATGTACATAGTGGCCGGGGTCGCAATGGATGAAGTAGGTTTCGTGGGTTGCACTGCATGCACGAAATTCAAGAGGCAGGCGACTTGGGGCTTTTTCATTAACAAAATTTCAAAACTCTTCGTATGTTTTTTAACAGTTCAAACTTGTGATGGAGATGCTTACAGCCGCAGACTGGCTGCCTGCGATAGGGTGTACATATACACCTTAGTAAGCCATACTGGAGAGAGGCTAAGGAGCAGGAAAATGGTGGAGAAGTGACAGTGAAATGCTTATAATTACTTCCAAAACTCTCCACTTCTAGGTTTCCATAAAACCCAAGACTAGCAGACGATAAGAGAGAAAAAAGATGCATTTGTTTATGCGGCCAAAAGAGAAACGAGACGTCCGCTCCCGTTTTGTCTTGTGTTAATAATCTTTCTTCGTTTGTTTCTTCTTAAAGGAGAGAATGAGAATTTCAACAAACCATAAAAACTGCAAAATGCCGAAAAGCGGCAAGGAGACCAGATAAAGAGTTTTTCTAGCAAGAGAAATACTGCTGATTTCGGGATGAGATAAAAGTTCCCTCGTGAGAACTGGAAATAGATAAAAACATCCATACACGATCCGAACAAGGAAGAAAGATACGACAAACAGTGCATGCACCAATTTCCCGGCTGTCTTCTCCCCTGCCCCCGCCTTTAAAAGGAAGTAGCGAATGGCAAAGAACGGAGTGCTGGCCTCAAATAACAAAAGTGACGCTGCGTAAAAACACATTGGGGTCGAGCGGAAGAGAAAAGGTGTACATACACTCCAAAATGAAACTACTGCATGCAGTAACCACTGCACACTGCCGGGACCCCAGCCCGCTATTATAATGTACAGATCCCACAAGAAATAGCCCCCTGTTACTATTCCTGCAAAGAACCACACACAGCATAAACCCTAAACCCTAAACCCTAGCAAGCCCCTCATTAAATCTGTTGATTCCAGCATGTAACTTCCGTAAATATTGAAACCTTAGGCGTGATCTCTAACAGTTTATTGTGCTCCTTGCTTTTCAAACAGCCTTCATTTGGGGTGTACATACACCTGGGGTTTTGAGCCAAGGACGCACCCGTGAGAGTGAAGAGGGGAGAAGTGCCATTTGCCTTGTCCTGCCTCAGCCTCTCGTCAAGGAGCACGCAACAAAAAGCCAAAAGAGTTGCTGCTGTTGCGTGGTAGCCCCCAATGCACCGATTGCGAGCAGCAGACAGAAACGCCTTTGCCTCCGTCACTGCAGCACACTCAGATGCTGCTGCTGCTCCTGCTGCTGCTGCTGCAGTTGAAGGCGCTACTGCTGGGCCCCCAGCCCCGCAAATGTGGCAGGGCACATGCAGATCTGCTGCATTTGGTGCTGCTGCAACACCCAGCATAGGGGGCCCCCGAGAAGGGGGCCCCCTATGCTGGGCGAGGATGGAGCGGCAAGAGGCTAGCCGGTGTTTGATGGTTTGTGCCTCTTCGTTGGGAAGAAAAAAGAGGAGGGGCCCCTCGACGTGTTTGCATTCTCCTATTCTATACCAAGCGAAGGCAGCGATAAAAGTAAACAGAATAGAAAAGCAGAGCGGGTAGGAATTCTCCTCCCCCCACACGGCTGGGGGACAAATGCAGGAACCCCAAAAGCCATCAAGGAACTGCATTTCTGGTTGTGTTGTCATTTTATTTTACATTTGAAAGTAGTAAATGGGAATGAGGAGGCACACGGGACAGAAAGGACATCAGAAAAGGCCCGGCCAGGCGGAAAAGAATACACTGAAAAATATAAATTTCTCTCTTGCACTTATAAACATTGTTTAGAACTC
Organism: Eimeria nieschulzi; assembly: GCA_000826945.1. Lineage (NCBI taxonomy): Eukaryota > Apicomplexa > Conoidasida > Eucoccidiorida > Eimeriidae > Eimeria > Eimeria nieschulzi. Next base: position 10,066 of record JRZD01030010.1, on the reverse strand, counting down.
GAGAACAAAAAGAAAGGGCCACGGAAACTTGGGAGGTTTTTCGCCGCCTCCAGCGATGGACAGCCGCTCCAGCATCAGTAGTCTCAGGTGCTGCAGGTTTGGGGTGTACATACACCTATTTATCTATTCAAATTGAACTGCTTTTGTAAACATAAAAAATTAACTGCTTTTTTTAAAAACTAGAGAAAGATCTCTCCTTAAGCCTCAGTCGAAGCAACACCGACCAGCGCATGCTGCTGCTGCTGCAGCTGCTGCTGCGGTTTCTTCTTCCTGCTCGTTGCTGCTTGCGTACAACGGTATTTCTTGCCTATCTGTATTTCTTTTAGTCGCGATCCCCTGCTGCAGCAGCAGTGGCTAGAGTTCCATTTGAAGGCCCTTGCTGCGGTTTGCTGCATCCTACCTCTCGGTTTGTGGCTGCTGCTGCTGCCGCGCTTCAAAGCATTTCAAAACCTCCTTATGCGTTTTTCCTCTATATTTCCATTACTGCTGCTTTTTTTGCTTACCCCGTATCTGCTTTAAGAAAATGGCAGGCCCTCCAGTAGCCTCATTTGGCCCTGGGGGTTCTCCGCAGCGACCTGGGGGCCCCATGATGGCTGGGGGCCCCCAGGGTCGAGTTCCCCATGGGGGCCCCATGGGTGGGATGCCTTTTGGTGGTCGTCTAGGGGGGGCTCCCCCGATGGGTATGGGTGGGGGGCCCTACGCAGGGCCCCCACCCATGGGCAGTGTGTCCATGGGGGCCCCCCCACCCATGGGTGGAGGGGGGCCTCCCATCGGGGGCCCCGGAGCTGCATGGGGCCCCGTGGCCCCGGAAATGGCAGCAGTGGGTATGACGGCAGTGAACCTGAAGAGGCTGAAGTATTTACAGCCGAGGCCCCAAGACACCTCCATCGCCCCCAATTGCACTATTTATGTTTCCAATATCAACGATCGGGTTAAGCTTAAAGGTGAGGGAGAAGAGACAGAAAAGAGGCAGGGAAACAGACAGCGATACAAGATGTCGGAGGTTTAGGGTTTAGGGTTTAGGGTTTAGGGTTTGCTTTTTGCGCGTAGAACTCAAGGAGAACTTGAAGTCCATGTTTAAGCAATTTGGAGAAATAAGGCAAATCGTCGCAATGAGCTCCTTCTGGCGCAGGCAAGCCTTAAACCCTAAACCACAAACCCTAAACAAACCCCAAACCCCAACAAACCCTAAACCCTAGAAGACTGAGGCTAGTGGGTTTTCCGCCTTGGCAGAAGCATTTGTAGATGTTTCCTGCATGCAGTGCATAGCTTGCGGGGTGTATAGAGGTCGATTGAATAGTGCAATGTTTACGGAAAAACAAAACTGTTTTACTTTTGTTTATGTTCACTTTTACTGCAGAGGCCAGGCGTGGATCGTCTTCAAGGACGAGACGGCGGCGACGGCGGCACTCAACGGGATGCAGGGCTTCGTCTATCACGGCCAACCGCTGGTGCGTCTTTTGTGTTCTTTCTCTTCAAGTGGTTGTTTGTATTACCTCTCGTCTCCTCGTGCCTCCCTCAGCATAGTAATTGTATATTTTCTGTCTCTTCTTTAAAAGTTGTTTCTTGTGTGTTTCCTTTTGCCTCCCTCAGCATATAAACTATGCCCTGGCCAAGAGCGACGTGATTGCTAAGGAGGATGGAACTTTCACAGAGAGACCCGCGGGGCCCCGCAAACCTCGCAGGGTTAGGGAGAAAGAGGCGGAGCAGAAGGCGCAGTTCTTGCTATTGCAGCAGCAGTATCTTGCGCTTAAGGTACGTGCTTATTTGTACTGTTTTGTTCTGAGTTTCCGCTGCTGATGCTGCTCGAGGTGTGTCATTCAATGCGCTCTTTACGGTGTATGTACACCCCAGATGTGCAGATGCAGATCAAGCTGGTGTGCTTTGTTTGCGGTTTTTTGTGCTGCAGGGCCCTGGGGGGCTCTCCGCTCAGGCCAAGGGCTCCACAGACGCCGCTGCTCTTGTTGCTGCAGCACAGGCCAGGCAGAAGCAGCAGCAGCAAGCAGCAGCAGACAGCTCTGCTTCCGGCGGCTCGCAGGGCGGCGTAAGCGACGCATTGGTTGCTATTTTAAGCCTTTGCAGTTAGACTTCAACATGCACAAGCTGTAATAACTCTTCTATGTGTGTATTTACATATCTCGTATATCTATCTATCTATCTATATATATATATATTTTTTTTTTTGTTTTTACATATGTTCCTCGTACATACGTACGTGATTTTGTACATCCATATATTCATTTAACATATACTTTCTATCTGTACATTATCTATGGATACTTTGATGGTATATCCACTTCTGTATCTGCATATTCGCGTACATCTGGGTTGTGTGTTTGAGTTGTCTCGTGTGGCTTCCCGCAGGGCACGGCGAACAAAGTGTTATTTGTCGAAAACCTGCCAGAGTGGTGCACAAATTTTGCCCTTCAGCAGCTCTTCTCCCAGGCGGAGGGTCTTGTGGATATTCGCGCGATTTTGTTCAAGAAAGTCGCTTTTGTGGAATACGCGAATGAGGCGCTGGCAACTAAAGCCCTTACTAGTGGGTCTAGGACTCAAAAGGATCATTTGATGTACACATTACGCAGTTGATTCGCTTAGTATATTATGCATGTGTTTCTTAGGTGTACATACACCTGGGCGAATTATGCTTTCCCGCCCGCTCAACACCCTGCCAGTGGCAGCTGAAGACAAGCAGGATTTCTTTTAATTTGTCATTTTTGTTTTTCTGTTTTGTTTGCTGCAGAGCTGCAGGGCCAGACCATCAGTGGCACTCCGCTGCGCCTCTCGTATGCCCGCAAGTGAGCAGCAAGAACGAGCAGAATGGAATTAAATGTATTCGTTTGCATCAACAACGAAGTTGTAATGGGATTATTACACTTGCAATATATTTTACTGTTGCTTGTCTCTTGGGCTTAAGCCTTTCGGCCGAGATTTCAGGAATGCAACGTGTGTTGTACCTTATGCCATGGCTACGGCAATTATTATCTTTTCTTACAAACGGAAAACCTCCTATCGCTTGTCCTTTGATATTTTCTAATGTTTATTCATTCAGTATTCTGGTAGAGTGCAAACAATGTTTAGATTGGGTGCAGTTCAAAGCATACGGAAGTTTGTATATGAAGTATGAACATACACCCCACAGATGCATATAACCGTTGTATGTAGAAATAAACTGGCGCAACGCCGCCGGCTTCTCCAGTGTCGCGTCAGACTCCGTCGAATAAAATTTGGCTAACACCAGCCACTCTTCCACAGAACAAACGCAATTTACATTGTTGTTGGCTGGGCGGGAGGACAGAAAGGATCTGCATGGTTCTCCCTGAAGGGCAGGCTATACAGGAAATATAAAACAAATATGCTGCACGGTATTTCGTGCAGATGATTTTAAACCCCTCTTGATTGCCACAGGGCCTGCAATTCTGTGCAACCCCCGGAGCCCGCCCCCTTGTCCCACGTTTTTGCTGCCTCCCCCACGGCAGAAATGAGGGAATCTAAACCTTTTAAATAGCCCACGTCTTTTTCCCTTGGATAAAGTGTTGGGTGAGCAAAATCTATCATTTTTACTTTTACTCTCTTCTCTGTCTCGGTGGTGCCCGCCACGATCAGCAGGCTGCTCCCGTACAAATTCACAATTTTTTGTTTTATCCAAACGTCTCGCAACTCTCGCAACATCTGCAAGAGCTGCCCAGACACCCGAACCGGATCCCCGGCTGAAACTATAAATGCCCTGAAAAGCTCAACATAGACCTCAAGTGTAACCGGTCGGAAGCCGCCAGGCTTCTGCCGCGATCCTCCTTCCCATTTGAATTCATTTTCTTTTCCTGTCCCCCATAAACCGCAAAACGAAATGCCCAGTTTGTCGGCGCCGCGTATTTTAGCGTACATCGTCGCGCGCTCTATTTTTTCGGGGCTCGCCAGGTCTCCGTACAGCCGAGTTCCTAAGCGCGCAGAGGAATAGATAAACAAAAACAGAGGGGAGAGGAATAAGGAAAAAAAATGGAATTGCCTGGCCTATGCATTTAATTGAATATATATAGAATATATATAAAATATGTATAAATGGATAAAATACAGCCTCAGAAGGCGGTGCTGCAACAGCGCTCAAAACCAACGCCCCCAGACACCGCATGCTTTGTGTTGTAATATGGAAATAAACGCGATAGTTTAAATGCAAGGAAGTAATATAATTATATTTGCGAATGTTTCTCACCAAGTTTGATGTCGATAACAATTGGGTTTCTGAGCCCGAATAGCAAGTTTTCCAAAATCAACGTCACTGGATGTTTTCCAACTTCTCTTTCCTCCTTGACGAGCCCATGCGCCTTTGGCACCCATTGCAGCATCAACTGTGCGCTGTGCGTGTTTGCGTCTCCATCATCTATGCTTGCACCTGATCCGGTTAAGTTCAACTGCAGCACTGGGCAGTCCTTAGAACATTCCAAAGGACAAGCGCAGTGCGTGGGAAGAGGGTCTGCTCTATCGGCTGCTGCAACTCCTTGAGAGAGGCGGAGGAGCCAGAAGTAAAAATGAGCTTCTTCGAGGGACGTTCGTTTCAACACAAACCTCCCATCCTCGCTTATTTTTAAGCGACCTTCATGGCCACCCGCGTAGCCATGGAGCTGCTGTTGCTGTTGCCGGTGTTTCTGGTCGTTTTCTTTGTCTGTTGTTGTTGGTGTAATTTTGAGCTCCATCAGACATTGGAATGAACCAAGTGCTTCATTTTTGAATTGAATAAGCAATCATATGGAGTTTAAATGTGTCAAAAAGTATCTGTGAGCTGCTAGAAGCCATAAAAAGTAGAGCAAAAGGAAACGCCATGCGCTGGTATTCGTATCCTCAATCGAGAGGTGCAAAAAGTATGAATAGCTGAAGGTACCTTTTGAGTCTCCTCCTCGCCTTAACATAAAAATCAAAGATAGACGCACAAATACTTCGTTTTTGATCGTTCTTGCAGTCTGCATGATGGATGGTGTCACGGAAATACAGAAAACCCATTCATGTCTCAAGCGGGAATCGAAGGGAAGCTGGAGTTCTCCCTCTTCAATATCCAGATCTGGTTCTTAGCAATGTGTATTTCATTGATAAAATACTTTAAATTGTATTTTAATGGTTAAACGCTGAATATCCAATTGTATTCTCATGGTTAAATGCTGAATATCCAAGAGCGGCTGAGCTGCGTAGACATCGCAGCTTTATCGGTTGTTCCTTAAGCCTCAAATCGTGAGACAGGAGCTGCAGCCCCAGGTAGCTCTGAGTCCCCGAATTTCTGTTTAATTTAATGTGCAAATTGATTTCTTTTGTATGTTTTTTTAAAGGTGCGTTTGGATTTTATCTGAAATTCTGAATGTATAGACGGGTCGTTTTCTTAGCCACCCTGAGCCCCTGTCACCCCACAGAGCACCTTGGAACGACCGTTTCTCATGGACAATTCCGATCATACATGCAATTTTCTGTTTCTGTACGTTATTTTGTTATGTTTTTCATCCGGTGATAGCTGCAGAGTCGCTGAACTTAGGCGCTCATAGCAGCATCACCCCTCCGTGAGTGTCCCCCTTTTCGGGTGTCTTGGGGAGTGTCCGTCTTCGCGCTCTTTCCTCTTTTCTTTAGGGAGTCTGCATGAGCGTTTTGCTTACAGTTAATTATCTAGCATGGCTAGTTGGTAGCTAGAGGCTGCGGTGTGGGTATAGCAGCCTCGGCCTCCTTTGTTGAGCACACAACGAAACCCCCAAAAGACGCAAGACAAATTACCTTTCTCTCTCGCCATTATCATTTAGAGTCTGAAGAACAATGGGGAAGTTAGCGGCATGGACTCCGCCGGGGCATCTGCTAATGCAGTTTGCCCTCATCGTTGCCTTTCTTACGGCATACTGCGTGCAGCCCCTCCTCGTAGACGTTATGAAGTTTAACGGAGGTGCCAATGTAAGTTTATTTTTCTGTATTTTTATTGGGTATTTATTGCTTTCCTTCATCGGCTTTCTTCAACTACTTTGTTTCTTTTCTCCTCCCATGTTGCTACAACTATGGAACACGTGGGCGAAGATGCAACTTTACGCAGGCCAGCACGTTTTCTATTTTGATTCCTCACTATTACTCCATGATGATGGTGGGCCTTTTGCCAACAAAGCAATCCATTGGGTAAGCTAAGCCTGAGGGACCCTTCAATGCTTAGAGCCTCGTCTGTGCCGAGGGGTTTGTTTCTCGCTACAATTAAAGTTTTCTGTGGTTTCTTTTGGGGTTCAGGGTTTAGGCTTTTTGTGTTTTGTTTGGAGCTCAGGGAGTGCGACTGGAGAAAAGGCCTTTTGGTCTCTCTTCTCGACATTGTTAATCAGCTTTTAAAGAAAGGTGCCTCAAAATGGCTTTAGGATTAGCATGCCGGGGGTTGAGAGTTGTCTTACTTTTCGTCCTTTGTTTTTCTTTGTCTGTCTTTGTCGCTGCAGCGGGCCTTATCTATGCCGGTGCTGCAGTGTATATCGTAGTGGACAGTTCGTCCCTTGTTTGGACGGCCGTGTGGTCCAGCATCATACTGAAGAGGAAGCTCAGCCCAACGCAGTGGCTAGCTGTAAGGCTTGGGTTTGGGTAGCTGGCTAGCTAAGAAAATACGCGGATGAAGCTTATCGTATCTTTTTGTTTGCGTGTATTTCCCCTCGCAGATTTTCGTGATAACTGTTGGAGTGTCTCTCAAGGCCTGCCAGCTGAACCTGACTTTCAGTGACGACGAGTTTGTTGGGGTTTTGCTGATTCTGACTGCTTCGGTTCTGATGGGTCTCACCTTTGTTTTAAACGAAAAGTTCATGAAAGGAGTGCATGCAGTAGAGGGACCCAACCTGGTGTGTATGATGGGGTAAGACAAACCTCAAATTGGCTGCTAGAGACGCCATGAGATTTCGCCCCTAAGGAGCTCTTGTGCTTCCTCCTGTCTGCCGGATATTTGTATTTGCATGCATAAGGGCACGGCTATTATGCAACAAAGCCCCATTTTTCCGTTGCCTTCTCAGAATATGCAGCAGCGTGGTGATAACTTTATGGTCGTTGATTTGGACAGTCCCTCAGTTTGACAAAGTAGTGCTTGAGCCCATCATTGCAAAAGGAGGTTCTTTCCACGTAAGCATGCCCTTATGTGAGACTGGCTGCATGCATATGCTTGCACGCATACCGAGACAGGCAGTAGGGAGAGCAGGTGTATGTACCCCGTAAACAAACATGTAGGGAAGGTTCGTATCTGATTTATGCATGCATTCTCTCTCTATGGCTGGGGCTGTTGTGCGGCTGCGGACAGACAGTTGCAAGTTGCAGCTTGTGGCTCTTCATTTCCGGATGGGTTCACTCGGGGACTCTGTGGTACTTGATGTCCAGCTTCGGCGCCGTCTCCACTGGCATTTTAAAGGTGAGACTGCAGCAGTAGCAGGAGCTACAACGACAGAATACACAGAGGCTGTGCTTTATGCTAAGTTTGATATTCTGATTTGCCTTTGCCTAGGGTTGCTGGTAAGTAGAAAAGTCTGTCGGGTGTGAGGCGAGCCTGCAGGGACTGAAGGTGGCGTTGGTGTTTCTTCTTTCTCACTTTCTCTTCTGCGAGCTCCAACCCAATCAGTGCCTCAATCTGTGGACATCGGCCTCTGCTCTTACTGTGGGTTTAGAGATAAAGGGTTTATAACTGAAGCATCTATCTCCTCCTCTTCAGCTTTCAGGACTTTTTGGTGTTATTCTATTTTCACACTATTGCCCTGCTGCTGATGTGTTTATGTTGCGTTGCATGCAGTGCGTCGTTGGCGTGATTCTCTACTCGCTGGCTTCTCCCCCTAAACGCTGCCCACAAACGCCCAAGTTGATAACTGGAGAAGAAGGCAGCCCGGTGAGATTTTGCCGCCATTTTGCTGGCGTACTATGTGCTCGTTAATTTGTATTTGTTATACTGGAATTGGTTTAAACGATATCGACGGGGTGGGGGATGAGACTTGTTGCTTATGTGCCGTATTTGGCTGTTTCCATTCAGTCGAGTTCCACGCGAGAGGCCACGCCGTCGTCTGCAGACTTGGTCATCTGCACAGATGCATCGAGCACAAGGAGACGCGTTAATTGATTTCTTTTTTATTCTATCTATGTCTGACTGCATATAAACAGCCCAGTTCCCACTAAAACATCAAAAACACCAGTGGCACCTCTCCCTTGACTTGAACTCAGAACTAGAATATTTTTCTCGCTGCCGCAACGCGTCAGTTTAAGAGCATCATTTCTTTTCGGGACGCAACTCTGTTCATCTGATGGTCGCATGTGCAGGGAAAGAAAAACGTTTGTATATGAATGCTTTTGACTATATTTTCCCTTTATTTTTTATTATTATTATTATTGTTATTATGATTATTATTATGATTATTATAGTAAAAGGAGTTTTAAACCCAAAGAGATATGCAGCTTTGTCAAGGCAGTTGCTGCATTCCTCTCCACGCTTGTTTTGGCGTAGCTGTTGATCACCAAGTGGGTGATCTATATGGACAGATGCATGCAGACAGAGCGAGGGAAGGAAATACTATATTCCAGCTGTACAGACACCACACTCAGTAGCACACCACGGAGCCATCGAAAGCAGTGCTGTATAGATACTCCTGGTCCTCCGGTTGAAGTGGCAGCCCATGCACAACTTTGGCCTTCAGCCGTTTCCTTAGGGCCCCATCAATAGTCGCTACACACGTTTTTTGCTCGTTTTCAATTTGCTCGACGTCAAACCGTTCCATATCGTCTTTCTGTACCCTTGCCTGGCAGGGGCTGATGGGGCGGAACGCGTGCCTCTCTAGGGATCCTTTGGCCGTTATAGCGTGTAGTGTGAACATGCAGGGGGGGAGAAGCTCAGACGGTACTAGAGAGGGGTCTGTATCTCTGAAAATGCCGCCGTCTAAATCTTCTTCTGTGGGGGGTGCCTTTGTTTTGCTGCCGGGGGCTTGAGGCTTTTGGCCCCCGTAGGCAATACCCGCATACGCAGCATGATGCATTTGGTAATACTGGGCGTACTGAGCAGCTTGAATCGCCTGCTGCTGCTCTATAGCCGCTGCATGCGTTTGCACGTGCCCTTCCCCTTGCCACTCAGCCCCTGCTGCTCCGTAATACGCCTGAGACCCCACTCCCTGCTCTGCAATGCCATCTCCCTGTTGGTAGCTCGCCGGCTCTACCGTAACTTGAACGGTCCCTATCGACGCGCCGTTCAGACAGTGCAGCGTGTTGGCCGCTGCTGCGGGCTCAGCAAAGGTGATGTACGCCTTGCCCCCAGGAGACACGCGCACCAGCAGCACCTCCCCGAAGGGGCTGAAGTGTCTCCTCAGCTCGTCTTCTGAGCAGCTAGGGTCTAGACCCCTCACTAGCACCTTTGCCGTTTCTCCATGTGTCAATACACCCCGTTTTCTCTTCGTCGGCACGAAGCCGCCACAGTACTCTGTGGCCATGCGCTGCGCCTCGTTGGCAGTAGCCGAGTATATTTTGTGCATTGCGTTGCAGAGAGACGGATCTGTGTTATTAGAATACCCGCCGCCAGGAGCCGCGCGGCTGTTGTTGGATCTGTTTATCCTGATTCGCCGCCCGCGGCAAACTGCACCGTTCATTTCCTCTAAGGAACGCTCAGCCTCCTCGGGGTCCCGAAAGTGCACAAAGCCAAAACCCTTGCAAACCCCTGAGGCAGCACAAGACGCGCAGAGAGAAGGCGTCTGCAGCAGCAGCAGCAGCAAAAGCAGCAACAAAGGAGCAATACGATGGCAGCCAGGGTCTTCCGACCTGTATTCTGATCCATGATCAGTTTCACAAGACAGACTGAATTGTAGTGCTGCTCGAACAGCTCTTCCACCTCTTCTCTGCACGTTGTGGGGTCCAAACTACCCACCCAAATCGAGGTGCTGTTTTCGGGGCAAGTTGAGCCCCTTGCACCAACAAGACCCGGGCGACGTCCTGAGCAAAACACCCTAAACCCTTAACCCTAAACCCTTAACCCTAAACCCTAACTTCTACATTAGCATTATAAGGGAGTATTGTTCTAGATGCTGACAGGCCGACGAGCTAGGGTTTGGGGCGTAAGAGAGCAGAC
>JRZD01030008.1:0-10677 GCA_000826945.1 Eimeria nieschulzi | reverse complement strand
ATGTATTTAAAAGGTACAGGATTTGTTTTAGCTCTCGCTTTACATTGTATACACAAGAAAAGTTACCATCTTTTTTATGAGAAAATACTTTTCTACAATTAAAAGAGACTTTAAAAGTGTTACTTCGTTACTAATCTAAATCAAACATTTTCTTGAACTTTTCCATATGAAAATAAGAAACCAGCGAGTGAAAAAAAGAGGGTTTAAAAGCTCTCTTGTAAGTTAGCATATAAAAGGCCTTTGATGGGTCTCCCACTGACTAGCGCAGAGCAGACCCATAGAGGCTTCCTGTTTCTGGCAACATTAATAAATCAAACAATAAACAGTAAACGCCAATGGTACTGCAGCCTGCCAGAATTTTAATGCACGCATCGACTGCCTGCCTCTTAATGAGGCCCCTCGAGGGCCCCTACAGACCCATTAAGAGAAGAATAGCGAATCTTCAGAAGGCACATTTTCCGACATTTTAAATTGGTCTTTGTTTCGGTTTTTGCCGTTTTGCGCGAAGCTTCATGTTTGAAATTCGGAGACATAAACGGAATGCCAGGCTCTGCGGCGCTCATCTCACGAGGCCCTTCCAAGAAGAGGCCCTTAAAACCCCCCCAAAAATATCTCAATTGAATGGGGGCTAGCCTGACGTTGCATTGCGTTGCTATTTTGTTGTTTTTGGTGCTGCTGCTGCTGCAAACTGTGCAGACAGATTGCTACCTCAGCCACATGGCAAGGGTAGTGTCTGTTCTTTCTGGGCCCTCCCCATGCCTTCCCCGCAGCTCCGCTCTGCGGTGTCTCTCCACCCCAGTTACGCCTGGTGATTCAGAGCTGCAGCGACACCGCAGAGACAACAGAGGCGCCTTGTTTCTGACAGCTCGTTTAAATAATGATCTTTTTTCCAGAGGCAAATCATCACTGAAAAAATTAGCAGCCACAAGCGCCGCAGACACCCGCTATAACGTTAGCAGAGGAAGCTTTTTGCTGCTGAGTGCTGCCGACGTGGGCAGCAACATCAGCCCCCTTTCGCATTACAATGGCCTGCACAAACGCCAGTTGCGCATCGGGGTTTCAGGTGCAGCAGGGGCCCCCGCTGCTGCAGCAGAGGGGCCCCCTGCCTTTTCCAGTAGCGGGGAAGGCGGCAGACAGCCGGAATCAGGGAGAGGAGAAAATTTGATTCGCTCTTTCTCTGTCAACGAGAGACTGAAAGAGGTAGAAACTTGCTGCGTCTCTCGGGTGCGGAATTTCAGCATTATTGCGCATGTAGACCACGGGAAAAGTTCTGTCTCAGATGCCATTCTCAAACGGCTGGGATCCGTCGATCCCAACGCAAAGACGCGCTTTCTTGACTCACTAGGCAAGCGAAAAACGAACAAGTACAACACTTAATGAACAGTGATGCCTAATCCGGTCTAACAGCTGAACTACAAAACCCTTAATAAACAGTTCTGACAAATTCAGGCTAAGAGGTGCACTGGAGAACATTTCATAAATAGTGCTGCCTAATTCTGTCTAAGGGGTGCACTAGAAAACATTTAATGAATAATGCTGCCTAATTCTGTCCAAGAGGTGCTCTAGAAAACACTTAATAAATAGCTCTGACGAATTCAGTTTAATTGCTGCACTAGAGAGATGCGTTAGAGACGTTTGCTGGTGCGATTTTGACTGCAGAGGTGGAGAGCAGCCGCGGAATCACCGTGAGAGCCCGCACGTGCAGTTTGGCATTTGCTAGGGGATTCGAGGCTCCCTACGTGCTGAACCTCATCGACACGCCCGGTATGTTTTGTTTCTCGGCGTGTTTCCCTTGTTCTTACCTCGCAGTTCGTCTCTGGCGTGTCTCCTCCGTTTGTCTTAAGTCCCTCCACGAATGCAAAGGGAAGGAAGGGCCACTGCCCGGGCCTCTTGCACTTCTAGCAAATTGTGTTGGGATCTCTGAGACACCTTCTGCTGGCTTTCAATGCATTTGAAGTATTTTTATTTTTGCCTTTTGCGTCTCCTCTGCACTTGTCAGGCCACGCCGACTTCTCTTTCGAGGTGAAGAGAAGTTTGTTTGCCAGTGATGGTTGTGTTTTGCTCGTCGACGCATCGCAGGGGCCCCAAGCGCAGACTTACGCCCACCTGCAAAAAGCTCTTGACAGAAACCTCCCAGTGGTTGCTGCTCTCAACAAGGCACGTGTTTGTGGTGTCTCCTCTGCTGTACCCCCTCTATTCCTTTTTGCTGCCTTTATATATATATATATATATATATATAGGCTTTGAGGGACGTGTTTGGGCGTACGTATACCTCAGGTTGACCTGGTGGAATCTTCGCAGCAGCTCGCAGAACTGAAGGAGACCGTCGGGAACCTCGTGGGGTCCCCCCCTGAAGAGGTGCTAGAGGTATCGGCAAAGACAGGACAAGGTGCGGGTGTTTAGGGTTTTGCTTTGATGTTTGTTGAGTCGCGGGCTCTGCTGTCTTGTGCTAACACGAGAAAACTGTAGAGGCTAAAGTGGTGGTTTAGGCTTTCTTGTTGCTGCTTATATACTTTTTGTCGCGTTGTTTCTGCTCAGGGATTGAAGACGTGCTGCTTGCAATTGTTAGGCACTTGCCGCCCCCGTCCGTGAGCGCGGAGGGCCCCTCAAATGACGGGCTCCTCAGGGCATTGGTGTTTGACAGTTTCTATGAACCTTCCAAAGGGGTCATTCTAGTGGCAGTTCTCAGGGTGAGGCTACGCAAATCCGAAAGACATGCAAATCAGGGCCTTCTGTTGGTGCCGGTTTGGTGGGTTGTTATATTTGCGGTTACAGAGAATATGGCCGACAAGGGAATGCATATGCAGCTCCTGGCGGGGTTTAGGGTTTAGGGTTTAGGGTTCAGGTTGCGGTTGTTCAGGAAGGAACATTGAAGGCCGGAGACGCGGTAGCGGCCATCCGATCGCAGCGGCAGCTGCAAATCCGCGAAGTTGGGGTGATGCTACCTGAGAGGCATAAGACGGATCGCCTAGTGCAAGGCCAGGCAAGGCCCAACCCCGAAGCCCTTAACTGTTGCTCTAGGGTTTAGAGTATAGGGTATAGGATTTAGGGTTTAAGGTTTAGGGTTTGCGGCTTTGCTGCAGGTGGGGTATATCTGCAGCAATCTCAAGGCAGCGTCGGATATTCACGTAGGAGATACTTTGTGTCTGGCCAAGGCCCCTGCCCGCCCCTTGCCGGGATTTGAACCCCCGAAGCGCCTCGTATTCGCCGGTAAATACCAAAAGCCTATTGCTCTGTTGCTGCTGCTTCGGCTACTGATGCAGCAAAGAGTTTACGCAGAAGAAGTGCGCTGTGCATGCAAAGGGACACTTGGCAGTCTCCTCGTCCCTCATGCCACGAGCGACCCCCGCGAGGTTATTTGGGGTTTACTGCGTAGGCTTTAGGGTCGTTGTTGGTACGGCTGCACAGGCCTCTATCCCGAAGATCCCAGTGGGTATGAAAAGCTCAAAGTTGCGCTGCAGCGTCTCCTTTTGACAGACGCAGCAGTCGAAGCGAAGCCATCTGTCTCCCAGGCCCTTGGCCACGGGTTCCGCTGCGGGTTCTTGGGGGTCTTACACATGGAGGTCGTGCATCAGCGGTATGCCACAAATCCTAAAATAAAACAGAAGGTGCACGGATATCGGGGTACAGGGGCTGCTAAAGGTCAGGCTTTAGGGTCTATATGTTGAGGGAGGAGGTTTGTGGTTTGTAAAAAGGCTCGAAGCAGAGTTTGGGCAACGGACGATCCTCGCGTCTCCTGGGGTTTCTTTTCTGCTGCAAACACCCGATGGCCGTCAATTATCGATTGAGAATCCTTTGCAACTGAAGAAGGGACAGCGGGATGTCCTCGAGCCCATGGTCCGATTCCCACCAACGCTATTTACCCCTTTTCATTGTCATTTTCTGTTTCTAGTGTCTTTGCGTTTCTAGCGTCTTTTTCCGTCTCGCAGGTGTCTCTTTCTGCCTCTCTAGTGTCTCTTTCTGTCTCTCTAGCGCCCCTTTCGACCTCCCTGCCATTTTTTGCGTCTTTGTCTCTCGCTGCGTCTGCTTCTCTCTTGAAACCTGTAGTTCGTTTCCCACTGGTGTCAGTTGTCAATGTTTTCTATGCCTCCAGTCTGAACAGCTCATTTTACTTGCTTCCTTAAGTTTTCATTCTCAGCTTGTGCGGCTCTATTTCCCCCTTTCTGCTTCCCACTGCCTCTCTCATGTGACGTCCCTCAGTATGCCTTTGTTGCATGTTGGCTCATCTTAGTTTTATTTTACTTCCAAACAAACAAAGAAGACGTTTCTTTCGGGTGTCTGTTCACATTGCTGCAGGGAGCAGGGTTTGTTTGGTGCTTTTTCAGGCAGAAGTGACGGTAGTCACTAAAATGGAATCAATGGCTGCAGTTGACAGACTCGCCTTCTCTCGCCGCGGCGAACGTCTTGAGTGCCACGTGCAGCAGCAGCAGCAGCGGCAAGATGCGCGATCGAGTGTTGTCCGTCTGGTGTACAAACTTCCCCTCTCGGAAATCCTCGTGGACTTCTCGGATAAACTTCAGAGCATTACCAGCGGGGCTGCAACCTTCGATGTGCAGGAAGCAGGCAAGCAGAAACAGCCACAAAACGGCTGCGGCTGCTGCAGAAATAGAATGCCAAAGCTGCTTTTTTTTTCGCGGTGTCTATACACTGAGTGTTACTGCGTGTGGGAGACAGTTGGCTTTGAATTTACAAAGGGACGCACGTTTAGCTACGGGTTTTAGTTTTTGTCTTGTTGATTTTAGGAGAATAAAAGAAAAAGAGGAGATTGGGGTATATGTTCTCCCGTGCTTTTTCAGGCTATGAACCCGCGAAGATCTCAAGTGTGTCTTTCTTAGTGAACGGACAGCCTGTGGACGCCTTGGGGCTTCTCGTTCACCAGACGAAAGCCAGAGAAGTTGTGAGGCACTGCATGCATTTTTACGCCAAGGGCCCCCCTATTTGCTGCTCCTTTCTGTCTGTTTGTTTACTGTTCACTTTATTTCCCCCCCTGTCCTTTAAATGCGCTTTTTCTTTTAACTACTCGTCTTTCCGCACTAACCGCGTGCACAGACACAGCATCTTTGTGGAAAATTGGGGTGTAGATACATCACAATTGGGTGCATTTAACCCTTGTGTCTGGACTATTCCCTGCTCCTCGCCTTGCGTCTGCATGCAGGCCAGTCGTTTCACTGAGCGCCTAGCAAATTTAATTCCCCCCCAGCAATTCGAAATTGCAGTGCAGGGGGCCGTCGACGGCAAGGTGGTGGCCAGGGCGCGCATAAGGGCGCTGAGGAAGGACGTCACAGCCAAGTGCTATGGGGGTGATGTGTCCCGCAAATTAAAACTCCTTAACAAACAGAAAGAAGGGAAAAAGAGACTCAAAGCTATCGGAAGTGTGCAAGTCCCGCCCGCGGCTTTCCTTGGGCTTCTCAAACTTAGAGACTAACTACAACTTTTATCTTTTTTATCCTTTTTATCTTTTTTGTCGTTGTTTTCGAGATAGACTGTCTAAGCTGCCCCTCGGAAGCACCTCCTTCTCGCTGCGCGTTTCTTTCTCTCTGTCTTTCCGCCAATATTGGGGAAGCACTTTCAGGGGCGTCTTACGCCCGCGTGAGTGCACAGCTAAGTCTCTCTGCAAGTGTCTCTTTAAGTGCCTCTCCAAATGTGTCTCACCAAGTGTCTCTTTAAGTGTCTCTCTCTCCTTGTTTCTTGAGGAGGCGTAGTACTATTTGCCATCCCCTATAGGATCCTCGATCCCGCTTGGGGCCTTCTTTCGCGCCAGGCAGAAGCCCGTCATTTGGCGCCCTGGAAGCATTTTTGTGCCTGGTGCACATACACTTCAATTTCTTCGTTTGCCACTTGGGCGTGCAAACCCTTCAATCAGATAAACAAAAAAATTTAAATAAGAAAATAAATAAAACAAAATCTCCTCAGGGACGTCGCGTCACAAAGCCGCACATCAGGCAACGAATTTCCATTAACGGCTGCTGCTGCTGCTGCTGCTGCCGCTGGTGCCGCTTCCTTCTCCCTAACATCCGGCGACTTGCACCGTAGGTGCAGCAGCTGCTGCTGCAAGAACCGCAGCACATGCTCAACCTACTACTGCAGCATGTGCTGCAGCAGCTGCAGGTGTTGTTGTTGCAGCTGCTGCTGGCATCCGCTGCAGCGGGGGCCGGAGCTTTAGGAGTCTCTCTCTTTGCTGATCTTGCCTCACTCCTCGGCCCTCCTGCTGCGCTGCTGCTACTGCAGCAGCAGCCCCCTCGCACAAACTGCCTAACAGTGGCGTTCTGCGGCAGCAGCACCGAGAAGCAGCTGCTGCAGCAGCTGTACTTGACAGACGCATGGAGCCGCAGCACGTGTCTCCTTGCTACCTCCTGCAGCTGTTGCTGCAGCACGCGGGACAGAGAAGGACACCTGCTGCTGAGGTGTACAGACGCCTGCAGCAAAAAGTTCAGCCGCCGCTGAGCTGGAGATGCTGCAGCAGGAATTGCAGTTACTTCTGCTGCCGTTTGTGTTGTTGTTGCTGCTGCTGCCAAATCTGAAACTGCGTCAGTTGTTGCGGCTGCCGCTGCTGCTGCCGCTGGTGCTGCTGCTGCTGGAGATGCAGCAGGAGAAAGACCAGCTCCTCCTGGTGGAGTCAGCAGGGAATACATTCTCTCTCCCCTGGCTTAAAACCTACAAATTGGGTTGAGGGTTTCGAGAGAGTTGAAACAGCAAAGCCGACAAAGACAGCTTTGAAGCAGCGTAGAACAGCAGGTCGCTCAATGGAGCAGCAAGGGGGCGCCCTTTGCGCACCAGCTGGGACGGCAGCAGAACAAAGGGACTCCTAAGGGCCCCACACTCTGCACAGATATTTCCACCAAAATGTGTTTGTGAAAAGGAAATACAAAATGCATTAAAACTATTCATTTATTTTTGGCCCAGGGATGTTTAAGGCGAAAACTTAACCAAATATGAGGCGTCAACAAAACACAAAACCCTCGAAGGAGAGCTTCCCTACCGACAGCAGCAACAGAAGCAAAGGAAATACCAGCAAGAATGGCACCAGCAGGCTGGTGAAGTTTTTCTCTTTTGTATAGGCAACAGTTAAAGGGATAAAGAGAGCCTCACCAAACACTGGCTTCTCAACACCAAGAATGGCAGCCCCTTTGGGGGGCCAGGCTGCTGCTGCACCTGCTGTTGCTGCATGCGACAGTATAAACAAACCTGCAGAAGGCTTGTCGTTGCCGCGGTGTACAGGGAGCCTCTCAACGGTGTATCTGCTGCTGCACGTGCACGTCCTACCCCAGCAGCAGCACGAGCAGCAGCAGCACAAGCAGCAGCAGCAGCAGCGAGTGCGGATACAGCTGGATGCAGCGGCAATCAGCAGAAGTCTTACTGCTGCACTGCTGCAGCAGACGGGGCTGCTGGGTGCGGCTTTGCTGCCATTCAAGATCCTTAGCTATGACTCCCGCCTGTCGCTCGCCACTCTGAAAACAGATGCCGCTTCTGCCCCATCTCTTATTCTCGCTGCTGCTAATGTAAACTCCTTGAGTGCTGCTGCTTCTTCTGCTGATAACAGCAGCAGCAACAGCAGCAGCACAGTGCCGTGTTTTATTACTCTTGTGAGGACAGCAGCTACGCTGCATGCCCTTGCCTGCCCCAGAAGGCCCAACGCGATTTTGTTCCTACAATGACTTCCCTAAAGATTTTCCTGATGCACCACCAGCAGCTGCTGCTCTCCCAGTCGCCTTATTTCTAGCAGCAGCAGCACCGTTTTTCTGGTGCAGTCGCAGCCCCTCCCAAAGAAAGTTCCCTGGAGTTGTTGCCCCTCCCTGCAGCCCGAGACATCCCAAATTTTCCGCACGCTTTGACGCCTCCGGGGCCCTCAGAGGGAAAATACTTGGTGGCTACAGAATGCGCTATCTTTTGTTATTTTGTCACATCTCTCTCCATTTCGTTCTGTTACAGTTGTTTAGCAGTTGGCATTTAGCAGCGGGGCCGCCTGCCGCATTGACCCCAAAATGATTTAAAGGCCACGCTTTAAATTAACCCAATGAAAAATTTCTGTTGGTAGCTCCTCAGCACTATGGCTACATGCAGCATCATTAGGCTATTTTGAAACGGGGCTTCGACCTCGGGCTTAAGGCATTCCCTTTTTGCGCTTCCTACCAACGGCTGGTCTGTCGTCCTTGCCGGGGAAGAAAGCGTCTTCTTTGTGTTTTGCATGGTTAGAATGAAACTGAGTGTATTCCTAATTAAAGTGTAAATGAGAACATTGTGTAACAAGAAACCCTAAAACACCCACTAGTCATGTTTCAAATGATAAAAATACCAACAATAAACATGCTAATTAGATAAATACTAGTTAATAATAGTAATTAGTAATAGAAATAATTTTAGTAGAAGTGGTAGAGAAAGAGACAAAGAGCACACATTCCCTCGAACAGCGGCACCGTTTCGTTCGGGGTCACTTTGGAGTGACCCCGGCAGATGAGGGGCTTTCGTTGCTGACGACAAGACGCCGCGAGTGTCGCCAAGTGTGCAAACGCGACTATTTGCACGGCTAGCAAACACGGATATCGAATTTATGTTCCTGGTCTGCTCCGATGTAGCTGTCGCACATGAGGAAGAGTACAAGCTGGTGTTTCCCAGGTGTATCTGGAGCCTCGAATGCGAGCTTGACTGTCGTATTTTGTTTAATAATAGATATCCTCTTAATGGCGTTTAGCCCGTTAGGGGAAGATTCGCCTATGACTAACCACCACTGCTCCTCCTTCTCTGTAGGGAAAAGAGGAGCATAAACAGCACCCACGACATCTCCATCCTGCAGACATCACAGCAGCAGCCAAACGACACAATTTAAAACCTTTCAAATTCATCAATCCGCAAATCAATTATTATTTGTATTATTATATCAATCGATGCAACTTTAATAAATACACCAAGAAGATGCATGCTGATCTCTCACCGCAAGGTCGCGTTCCAGCTTCACAGTGCATTGCACACTTTCTCCTGGGTTTATGTTTTCTGTCTTTGAGAGTTCAAACTCAAGAGAAATCACGGGATATCTGTTGCTCGCCTTGGCAACTTCCTGAGCGGCACACAAACATGTATTTACGTATACATGCACTTGATGTGTGTCCCTATGAACACCTATTCCAACATAAGCAGCAGCAGCAGCAACAGCGGCGGCAGCGTAAATGGTGCAGCTGAAGTCTCTTCACCAAGAAAAGGTAAAGCGCCGCGGCAGCTTTATGAGCCTCGGCCAATTGTTGCTGCAGACGGTTGCTGTAGCGCAGTAGGCGCCGTCCGTCAGCTGTCTGGACATTTCGACATATTCATATTCCCAATACGTGCTCTTTAGAAGTTTTAGAATTGAAAGCTCACTCGCAGTTGGGCCTGCGTGAGGGGCGCCAAGAGCTTCTCTCTCTGTGCATCTTCCATGTTCATGAAGTCGAACACATCCTTCACCTCCATCGCTGCACCACACGCAAAACCCCAAAAAGCCGTCAGTCCTAAAACACCGTAGATACACCCGAGACCGCCCTCGTTGCCAATTTAAATAAAGCATCTGTGTATTTATAAAAGCAGAGTCTTCATTTCCTTGTCTAGAGTTTTGGGTTTGTTCACCGTTTGCAGCCTTAACAAGATCGGCTGAGAAGTGCGGCAATTGTCTCAAGGGGGACGCCTGGAGTTTGTTTTGTTCCCCAGCCCCTGCATGCATCACGGCCTGCACTAGGGCTTGGCAGATTTCCATGGCCGCTAGGGCAGGAATCAGCCAGCCGTTGCTCGCAATTACATCTACCAACGCATGCAGAAGACGCACGCAAGGCTCCAGCACCTGCTTCTGGTCGGCCACCAGATCGCTGGGCAGAGCAGTGCGCTGGCAGTGCGCCTGCAGAAAACAAAATTCAAATATTCAACAAAGAGACAAAATATTTCCATCGATTTCACTGCAGATACAGCAGAAGGAACCCGTTTTTGTGCAGCCAGACAAGAGCGGAAGCAGCAGCAGGTATTCAAACGGCTCACGTGCAGCAACACCAGAGCCTTGGTGCTGGCCTTAGAGAAATCTGTGTTTGCTGGGAGCTTCAGTCCAATGCGCTGGGCTATTCCCTTCAAAACCGTCTCCTCCCCAGGGCGGAGAGGCAGAGAGCCAAACTCAGCAGCAGCAGACAGAATCTCGAGGAGGGCGCGACGCTTCGAGGCTGGCGCCAGAGAACGATTAAACAATTCTGCACAGCAACGAAATTGAAACAACACAATGTGTGCAAATAAGAAAAGAGGCAAGCTGGTGCGAGCTGTGCTGCTTGGTGTACATACACCTTAAACCCTCTCGATTCGGACAAGGGGAGAGACAGGGAAAGACAAAAGACCACAGCGGTTCTACTCCACATAAAACAACTGAAGATAAAACCGAATTAGGTAGATTACATAATAAACAAATAAAAAAACAAACAGAAGAATAAAATGAAAAAGAGAAAAAACATTTTTGCATGCATACGAACCGATAGTGGCCACCTTGACGTAGTAGAAGGCGGAGATAAGGCCGAGATTGAGAGGTTCTAAATCGACTTCGTTCTTCTCAGCAACGCATTGTGCCTGTTCAAGTGTATGTACAGTCGATTCCACCAACTCCGAGAGATAGTCGCTAAGGTGCTGGTGGGAAGTGCCTTGCAGGCCGTAGTAATTCGGGTTCTGCAGACACCCCAAAAC
>JRZD01030007.1:0-12409 GCA_000826945.1 Eimeria nieschulzi | reverse complement strand
TTGCTGCTGCAGTTGCTGCTGGACTTTAGCGAGGCGCAGGAGCCGCTGCCGACGCAGATTACAGCAGCAACGCCCAGCCGCTGCAGCAGCTGCTGTTGCGTTTGCTTTTTTTTAAATAAGGAAACAAATGAAGATTTATTTAAACGTAATTTTCGCTTGCTGCTGCAGAGAGGGCTGACTAGCCAGAGGCCCCCTGGCGGGTATGTCACCGAACTCTCAGCAGCAGATGTGGGGCCCCTGCAGCAGCAGCAGCAGCAGCAGCAGCAGCAGCCGCTACTGCTGCTGCTGCTGCTGCTTCTCAGCATACAGCAGGGATATACAATAAGTAAATAAACTGTTTCTTATTTAGGGCAGCTGGAGTTTCTCTGAGCTGCTGCTGCCCCTGAAGCCTGCGTGCCAGCAACCCCTCGGCACACAGGCCCCCCATCGCAGCAATTTCCCCTCGTGCCTTTCAAGGCTCATAGTTAAGGGTTTAGGGTTTAGGGTTTAGGGTTTAGGGTTTAGGGTTTCGAGTGGTTTTTGGAGAGATGGAGGGGTCGGCGGACGAAGGGCGCAGGCCGTTGCAACGGCGGCAGGAGGAGGAGCAGCAGCAGCAGCAGGAGCAGCAGCAAAGAACTGTCTTGTTTTCATGGTTGGTATTGGGTGTGTTGGCGTGTATGTCATTTCTACTGTCTCCTTCCAACACCAACACCAGCAGCAGCAGCAGCAGCAGCAGCAGCAGCAGCAGCAGCAGCGGTGGGTTGCGTTGGCTGCTGGAGGCAGACAATCCACTTCCTGCTGCAGTAGGGCACAACCAGATAACCATACAGCTGTGCTATTCATGAGGTTCAGCCGGTGCGTTGCAGCAACTAACCTCTTTTCTCTCTTATCATTTGAGCGAGGCAGAGGAATTTCGGGTTGTCCCCATGGAATATAAAACGGCTCCTGTGTTTCAGATTGCTGCTGCTGTCGTAGACACGCTGCGGTGGTTGCTGCTGCTGGTGCTGCTGCTGCCGAGACAGCTGCTGCCTCCCGTGCTGGGGAGACAGCGGGGACTCGCACTAGCAGCAGCGGCTGAAGGGAACAGATGGGTGTACATGGCAGTGGTATTTGTCTCAGGAAATGTTCTGAGAGGTCTCTTGCTCCAGACGTCAGCATTTGAAATTTACTTCGAAAGAGACCTCATATGGAGTGCGTTAGAGAGACGCCGCCAGGGCCTCCACCTCATGCCAGCGGGAGACGAGCTTCTCATGCTTTTGGAAAAGGCAGGGGCCCCAGTACATACAAGAGGGGCATTTTAGGGGCTCACGAGACTAGCATTGAAGGCTTTCTTTATGGGGACCCCTCAGGGGCCCCAGCAGGAGACCTTCATGAGAGGCCCCATGAGGGGCCCCATGAGGGGCCCCATGAGGGGCTCCATGAGGGGCCCCATGAGGGGCTCCATGAGGGGCCCCATGAGGGGCCCCCTAATAAGGAATTCCCAGGGTGTACGGGAAGTTACTTGGGTGTCTGTCCACGAATGATTGGTGCCCCCCAAACCCACGAGGGAGGAGGCAGCAGGAAATGTTGAAGACCCTCTGAAGCTTCTCTTTGCCTGTACATTCAAAACTCAGAATAAATACTTTGCTTTTGTTTGCTTTTACTTCTTGCTTGGCGAGGTGTATTGGCAGCTATTTTCCCGTTGACATCTAAACTTCTTTTCCTGCCGATCTGCACACAAAGGCAGCGGCCTCCGCTGAGGCTTGCTGCGAGGGTATGTAAAGAGATGTCGTTAGAGTGAACGTCCTTAGGGTGTATGCAAAACATTCTTCTTGGGGTTTGTTGGCGCCAGGGCGTCTCTTGTATTCAGAAATAGTGCTTTTTCGTTTAGTAGGGTTGTCTTCTGCTATGGAGGGCGCACTGACACTCCTGGGGTGTACGTACACCACGCACTGTTGGAGTGTATGTACACTCGGCTCTTCGATTCCCTTGCGCCGCCCTCCGAACGCATGAGCAGTTTGGACACTTTTACGTTTGGATTATTATTTTTATATATTCTTGTTCCATAGTTTGAAACGCGAATTGCAAAAGAGAAAATGCCGGAAGGGAAAACACACAACTTTCTGGTCAGATGGAACTGGGGTGTACGGACAGTTCGGAGATAGGACAGCAAAACCATTTGCTACATTTCGCTTCCAGAAGATTAAAAAAAAACTTCAATTTTTGCATTTAAAACGCACCTGGAGCTTTAGAGCCCCATAAGCAAACGCGGTGAAAATCTGAGAGTACTTTTAGGGTGTACATACACCCCAGTGTTTATTCAGGTAACCCGTGAATTTATTTCAGCATGAAATGGCCACAGTTTCTCAGAGTGTGCTGCGAAGACAGCTTGGAGGGAATGCAGTGTAACACGTGATAGCGTGTGTTTCTCTATTTCCGTGTTTGTTTGTTTGCTATCCCTTGGAATTTCCGTAAATAATGTCTTAGCTTATTACGCGTGGAACGGTTAAGTCTAGGTATGTGAGGAGCAGCTGCCAAGCTCCTCGGATTGTGTGTTAGGATGCGTACGTGCCCCAAATGTAGGCCACCTGCAGCTTGGCTGCATCTTCCTGTCGCTTGTCTCTCTGAGACGGTTGGAGAGGAGCAGCAGATGCCCCACTGTTTCCCGTCTCCTGTCTCTTTTTTTGCATTTTCGCCTTATGCCTGCTGCATGCGAGCTGTGCATGCCGTGCCAAGTCCTCGAAGCCCCATTAAAAGCCGAGAAGTTTCAGGTTTTTGGCCTTTTGCTATATAAAGACGACACTGCATGCGTTTGGGCTGTCAGTAGCCACAATGAATTGCGTTTACTAGACAAAGGAAGGAAAGAGACTGCTGTTTTTCGCCCTTTGCCCGTCCAGGTGCCTCTGCACGAATACAACTGGATGAGGCTGAAATAAGATAAATGAACTAAATGGTTTTAAATGAAAATTCACTAGAAACAGACTGATGGTGAGATGCGGAGTGTAAACACTGGCTCAGCTCTGGCAGACTAGCGAGCAGCATGCGGCATTTCAGGCATTCTAAAGAAAGAGAAGACAGAGACAGACAGAAAAGGAGACAGACACAAAAGGAGACAGACAGACAGAAAAGGAGACAACTTCCAGTTAAAAGTCTCTTCCTTCTCTTGCCCCCGCCTGTCTTCCTCTCCCGCTCTCTCGAGGAAGCCAAAAATTTCTCCGTAGGCATAGAAGTGGTTTGTCCTTCTGTGGGGCTTCCCGCCGACTCCCGCATGCAGTCAGCATGGGGTGTATCTACACTGATTTCTCTGGAAAATTGAAGATCTGTTTCTTTGGGCTGAGAGCCCCCTGCTGCCTCGGTTGGCTGCATGCGCCTATTATTTACTAAGCTTGAAAGGCGCAGCAAACAATGGAGACAGCTGAGGCAAAAATGAAGCTGTCCAGCTGTCAAAGAAAGAAATAATAAATAAAAACACAAATAATAAAATAAATTGTAAACAACAAGAAAAGTAAATAAATGCAAGGCTCTAAAAAAAATATTTTTTTGCCTGGTTTACCGAAGCTTCGGCCTGAGTCAAAATTCCCCTGCCTATCGCCATCTCGAAAAGGAGCATTGAAATACTTCTGTTGGCCCGCTAACAAGAAAAGGACCTTAAATACCGATTGCCCATATGGAAAGAAACACATTTGGTCTAGCCGTAGGTACGGTGTATGTACACCCGAATGACGGGCGTTTGAATCCCATCACAATTCGCCACAACAGACAGGAAAGTTGCCTAAAAGTCTTCTCTCAAACCCTTGAGGGTTGAAACTCTAGAGGAAGACTTGAAGCCGTTTATTCACGCGCAGGCGTACGTACACCCCAAAAATAACTATTATTTCATTTTGCACTCCGCTGCTTACAGGCCATAAGAACGAACCCGAAAAAACAACTTGAAAGGAGCTTCTCCCCAACAAACTCTGCCCTTAAAGAGTTAATCATATGAGGCATGAGGCCGTCCTGAGCGGAGCCAAGCAGCAAGGTGATGCGGCCAGCAATCGGCTAGCCTGTCTGCAGGCACGCACCCCAATATGCAATGCCAGAGGCTTGTGTGCGCCCGGAAAAAAAGAAGCTTCCGCTTTGTGAGTTGTTAAAAGCAGGCAAAAACTGCAGCAGCCAACACATGCACTGACATAGAACATGCAGAGTGGTGGCCTGGCTTTACTTAGCAAGCCCTAGAGCACCTGAGGCTTGAAATACGAGCCACATAGGTCCTAATTACATTGATATAACAAAGAAATGAAGAAATAAAAGAAATTAAATGAACAAATTTTAAAGTCTGCCGAGCTGGCCGAGGTCGGAGAGGTGCGCTTACACCCCAACTCCCCTTCACTCATTTTTTTCTAGCGCACTGCAGCGGCAAGATTTTTTTATAAAATAACACTATTTTTATGAATTTCATTGTTAATTACTTGAATAAATACTAATTTATTAAATTAAACGCAATTTCAAATGTTCTCTGCCGCTTCTTTGCTATTGATGCTGACAGTACAGCTGGCGGCACACATGGCTACTACGAGACTCTGGCCAAGTCGATTTTCTGGGTGCTGCGGATATTATTATTTCTCTCCCGTACAAAAACAGAATTAACAAAAATATAAAATAAAAAGGGTGAAAAAGAAAGAGAAATTCATCGCAATCGACGGGCAGAGCCACCTGAAAGAAAGTGTTTCTTGATCTCAAGCATATGTGCGAGGTGGTGGGCATCCCTTTTTTTTCGCTCTCTCTTTCTCCTTTTAACCTGTTCATTTACACATTGAATTACAATTGGGTATGTTTTATTCTTTGCTATCTTTGTTTGATGGAGCTCTGTTTCTCTCTCTTTCTGTCTCGTGGGGTGTGTATTCGTTTCCTTGGTTCAAGCGAAGGCTAGTCGGATGCATCTCTTCTTTGGTCTTCTCCTTTTTTGGTTTTGCTGTTTCACCGAAGCAAGCTTTAGTAAGCGAAATATTTCACACGGCGCCGAAGCACCGGGTGGCTTTTAACGGTTCCATTTGCCGTGTTTCAAGCCGTTTTGTCCTTCTCCTCCCTCCTCTTTCTCTCCTCCTTCAATTCCATTTGCTCTGTCTTCTCTGAGGACCTGCCGGGTAGACCTTTTCTTTTCTGCTGTCTGTACAGCTTGCATTGCTTCTTCTTTGGCCATTCAATAAATACGTGTTCCCAGAAGGGCGGCAGCGACCAGAGTCGCTGCCGCTCTTCTGGAAGCGTTTTGGCGTCTGCTGAAATGTGGCCTCTTTGGATAAAGTGAAATAAAAGAGAGAAGGAGAGACGGACAGGCTCTTTTCTCTGGAACAGGACAGGTCAGCAGCAGCAGCAGCAGCAGCAGCAGCTGAGCAGCAGCAGCAGCAGCAGGAGGCATTCCAACAGCAGCAGCAGCAGCAGGAGATACTGAATGAATTTGGCGATGGCGATGGCCCGTTTGTTGGGTTTGTGCGGCATTCCGGTGTGGACTGTAATTCCGGGAGCAGAGCCCCACTTGCGACGCCATTATCTTTCTCTGTCCTGTCCCTGTCGGCGTTGGAGGCGAACCTTGCCTTTTACACGTTCCCTTGTTGGGGTGAAGCGCCTTCTGGAGGTTTTGTTTTACTGGGAAGTCGCTTGGATTGTCTTCGAACTGTCCGTGTCGCTGATGCATCTGTTCTTTCTTTGCTATTCAAGTCTTCATGAAAGTCCCCACGCGAATGGCCACTTTTTCTCCATCTTATCAATCATGTGCGGCCTTGGCTTTTTCCGGGTCATTTGCTGCTGCATCATTTTAGAGAGAGTGCTGGATTTGCAGTCGGTGTGGTGGGCTCGGTCGGTGTTACGGGAGACAGTGCAGCTGCTGCAGAGCGCCTGCTGGCAGGTAAACCGCCTGGCATACTGTGCTTCGTTCTGCGCGTTTTTCGCTGCTTTGCACGTGGTGTATGCGGACAGCGACTGCAGTGCACAATCACCTGTTTTGTGTCGGTATATGTCCGTCTTAGTGCTCTGTTTTCTGTCTCTTCTTGGCCCTAATGTGGTCTGTTTTCTCTCTACTATTGGGGCCTTCTTCTTTGCCTCTGCTGCAACTGACACGCAATTGGAAGCGCTTTTCGTCGATGAACCCGTGCAAAGCCACAGCTTGCCGGCTCGCATGCTGCAGAAGTTGAAGGAGGTCCCATGGGCAAAATTGAGGTGTACGTACACCTCAACCACCGCGCCTGTACCCTCCGGAATGTTAGACGCCATCATTTGTTCTATTTGCCTCTGCGAGTACCAGCCCGAAGAACTTATTCGTACTCTTCCTTGTGGCCATTTCTTCCATTCCGTCTGCATCGCCAAATGGTTTAAAGCGCATGCATCTTGTCCTCTGAGGTGTCACCTGAGCTTTTCCACCGGCCAAATTGAATTAGCTGCCAGGAGAAGCAGCACAGAGGACCCGGCGGCGCTGGGAGACAGAGGAGAAAACGCATCCACTAATTTCGTCCTGTATGTGGCAGAAGAACCGATTCCAACTACAACAACAGCAGCAGCAGCAGCAGCAGCAGCAACAGCAGCAGCAGCAGCAGATGAGGGATATGCGAATTCTGGCTCTTTTGCAGCTGAATGCAGGCCACGCCTAGAAAGGCAGTGAAGCCGCTGAGGGTTTCGAGATTAAAACAAGTAAATTACAACAGGAAAACAAACCTTTTAATGGTTCAGACGAACCGCCGCCCGCAGAAAAAAGTCGAAGGTTTTCCAGCTTGTTTCCGTCGAAAGATATTTTTGACTCGTCTGCGTTTGCCTGGATGCAATTCAAGTCTTTTCCGAGTGTCTCTCCTCCACTTCGTCTCTACCAATATCCGTCGGTATTGTTTGTGAATCAAACAAAGCACCAAAAACTTGAAACAAATTCGCCGCCATTGAATTGCTGCATGCGCTGCTGCATGCGAAACGACATGGGGTGTACGTGCAGCTGCGGAAAAGCCCCGAAAAAGAAATTTTCGCTTTTGCAGCGTCTTTTGCGAATTCCAGCTAAAGATGCTTTATTCAGGTTTCTCTGTAATCTCCTTGGGGAGCCCTGGAATTGCCCGATTTTTATAGGGGCTGGAAAATATTTTTTGTTGCGTTTCTTCTCTTGCTGGGAGAAGGATGCAAATGGTCAGCTCCTTCTTGCCTTACCGGCAGCGGCTTTGCTGCAGTCAGCTGTCTAGACACCTTCGAGCAGCTGCGCCGCTGCTGCATTCAGGTGTCTAGACACCTCGGAGCATTTGCTTTGCTGCAGTCAGGTGTCTAGACACCTCAGAGCAGCTGCTTTGCTGTATGTTTTCATAATTAACCAGCCGTTAAAATCAGACACCAAAAGGATTATGTTTGCTGTATTTTCTCCTTTATTTATCGCTGCAAATATGAAATAAATACCACTTAGAATTATCTAGTTGTAAAGAAAGTTCCCCATATTGCTGCGTTTAGGATGAGTCCCGTGCATCTTCAGGCTATTCCGCATGAACAAGTTTGGTTATCGATTGTCTGGATTCCAACAAATACCAATAAATACCAATAGCGGCTTTGAGAGATACAGCTGGCAGTTGTTTGAACAGTACATACACCCCAGCAAATACACCGGAAAAAACTGTGTGAAGACGCTCTGCATATCCCCAAAACGCAACTGTGTAAATTACAAAAACTGCTAACATTCATAATTAGAGATTGGCTGCAAATGCAGATGCTATTTTCGATAAACTGCTAGCGAAATTCCACCAACTCTGAGTGCTTTTTCGCTGAATCGTCGCGTAGGTTATTCGCCGCCATAGCTTCGCCATTCGCGCTGCGTTGGAACTTGTTGGGGCTGTCAGAATCTGAGAAACAGGCAAACCCTAAACCCTAAACCCTAAACCCTAAACCCTCCGTTGATGTACAGGCGTCAAAACCCTAAACACTAATACATCGCAGTGGCAAGTAGATAAAAGCCCTAAACCCTCCCCAGGGTTTAGGGTTTAGGGTTTAGGGTTTGCTTACCACGTGTGTAAAGTTCAGAAACGGCGCGCGGATGACAGATTTTAAGGGCCTCTTGAAGCCGTAGCAATTCCCGATCTGACCGTCAAAAACATCCCGCACTGATTGAACGCTAAAGTGTTCCTTTACAGCGAACTTCCCCAAACCCAACAGCACATGTGTATAGGATTTAGGGTTTAGGGTTCGACATACAAATCCGATTCCAGAGTTCAAGTTGTAGATCGTCGAGCCCGGGCAACCTCCCCAAACGAGAAAAGGAAATGCAATGGCCAGCTTAGTGTCAAGATTCACATGAACAGCTCCATAATGCAAATCTGCAATGGCCTTTTCGACCGCCTGCAAGCGACACAAGCCCTAAACCCTAAACCCTGAACCCTAAGACGCCGCAGACGGTATGCTACAAAGGCAGCACAGCCGAGTGTTCGCGTAGCACCAGAAGACCTCCACAAATCAACAACCGTTTCGCCATTAAAAAATACAACAACAAACCGTGCATACACTCCGGATAATCCGCAAGCAATACTTGCAAACAGCTCATCTGTTTTGTACTTCCACGATAAACAGAAAATTCCAGAAAACCCTAAAATACAGCCAGTGGTTTTAAACTGCGCATGTGCCCCAGCAGCACCCTTCAAGCCCCATCAAAAACCACAACAAGAATCTAAAGCTATCAACTAAACCAGCCTCACCTTCTCTTGTTCTGGTTTGTTCGCCTTCACGGAGAGGCTGATGGAGAGGCCGCCGTGCACTTTTTCATTTGCATATTTAACTGCAAGGGGAAGGAAAGATTCTACGGAGGCTTCCGTGTCGAGGGCCACCTCGCCACAGCAAGGTGAAAATGTTTCCTGGGAATGCAAAGGAACAAAAAAATAAATATAAAATAATTAACAAGGCAATAGTTGAACAGATACAATAAATTTAGTGGAGTTGCATACGTTTAAAAAATGTGGACGGAGTCTTGATTAGCATTCTGCAAGGAATTTCAAAGTGCCGATTCGGGCTGTACATACACCCGAAATGCAGCTTTCGAAACGCACATTAACAAGAGGCTAATTGCTAACCTGCTGAGTGAGAAAACAATCTTCTGGAAGATCTGTGGCGAAAATGATGCTTTTCATATTTTTGTCTTTTGAAAGAGGACAATTAACCGGAACTTCAAAGTCATTCGGATTCTTTCCCAACGCGATCAGCTTGCTCTTGGTTGATCTTCGAACAAAACCCTAAACCTTAAACCCTAAACCCTAAACTGTGCACCGCATCTTGTGCACAGGAAATGTGGAAAGAAAGCTGCACTTCTTAGGGGTTTGCATTTGTGACGCGATCCGCCCTCTACGAGACGTGCAGTCACAGCGATTGAGTGTACAGACAGCTGAACGTCCATGGTTCCAGAACAGCATCAGAACTAAAGTTTTAAGATGGCCTCACTCCATGCGTTCTGCGAAGTCGGGATAATAACACCCCACGTAATGAACTTCGTTGATGCAGGCACGAACATGTTTCAAAAATGCTTCCCTGCATGCAAACCGAAAAAATCGGAGGTTTTGGAATTCTTGGAGTTTTTGGGGGGTTTTACACAATCCAGGGATACTCCAGGAAGGACTGAAAATGGTTAAGTCGACGACTCTGGGAAATCCTAAACCCTAAACTGCCATTTGAAGGAAGTATCTTTTACTTATCCGTACCGTATAGTACAAATATATATTCATAGAATAAGTATTGATAACGCATGTTTATTCCGCTGCATGTAAGTACATATACACTTTCGCAGTGTATAGACAGCTTGCCTTTGAGGCCAGCTCTTGCATGTAACGAGCACTTGGGGATGCACGCAAATGTGAGCCCCGTTGAAAGTCATGGCAGCAGCGATGGCCTGACACCAGAGGAGGCAAAACACATAGCTAAAAATGAAAGTAAAATGAACTCTAGCAGTTCTATTTTCAGAGAATGTCCTAATGCGATACTGAGCTGCTTACAGAGGCATGCCACTTCAATTGTCTTTGAGACCTGCGCAGCACTTCACGCCTCGCTCCAAATTCCTCTCAAACCCTAAACCCTAAACCCTAAACCCTAGATCATCAGCAGCTGCATCTCTGCCTCCATAAGCTGACGGAGCAAGAAACGGTTGGGTTTAGGGTTTAGGGTTTAGGGTGACACGTGCCAGTTGCCAGGGCAGACAATCCAAGGAGTGCAATTTCCCAACTCGACGGTCATCGGCTTGTTGAAAACTGGCGCTGCTGGCGGGGCAGGGGGCGTGGGGCTGCCCCAAATGATGCTGTAGGCGGTAGAGGCCGAGCCTACTCAAAATCCAAACCCTAAACCCTAAACCCTAAACCCTAAACCCTAAACCCCGAACCCTAAGCCCTAAACCCTAAACCCTAGAGAGCAGAGAAACTGGAAACAGTCCTGGCACGTAAGGGTAAGCATCTGAGAAAGGGTTTAGGAGCTGCAATTCGTTTACATGTCATGTACCACTTGTCAACCCTAAACCCCAAACCCTGAACCCTAAACCCTAAACCCTAAACCCTAAATTCTAAAAAGCAGAGAAACTGGAAATAACTCTAACACGTAACGGTAAGTTTTCGATCGGGGGTTTAAGGGATACAATTCATTTACCTGTCATATACCATTTTTCAATCTCCGGGTGGTTTAGCAGGGCCTTCCCCTCAGCAATGCCGCCAAACAAAATCGCTGCATAATCATTATCTAAAAGGGGCGCGAAGATCTTCTTCATCGGCTCCATCAGCAGCGCATTAAAGGGACTGGCCTGAAGACAAATGAAACACTAAAGAAAACATTTGGCTGCATCTCGCAGTTTAAAATTACAGGAGCAAAGACCAAGAAAAACAGACAATGCACATTCTCTCTACCGCGACCTCCTGGCAGCAGAGGGAGGGACGCTCTAAGGCGGCTTGGCCCTTGTGGGGAAATCAGGCAGGCTTAAACCCTAAACCCTAAACCCTAAACCCTAAACCCTAAACCCTAAAGTTTAAGCAGCGGAATTTCGCACCTTGTAGACACAGACTTTGTTTTCAATGAAGAGAGACGACAGCAGGTCCACTGGTCCATCGACTGAAAACGCAGCACAAACTCCAAACCCTAAACCCTAAACCTTCAGAAAGTGTGTATCGTTAGTTCAAAATGAAGACTGTAAGAGAAGATAAAAGTAATAGTAAAAAACGCAAAAATAACAGACACAAAACTAATAAGGAAGAAAAGAAATAATAAGAAAGTTCAGCTATTCACAATTTCCAGCCCCCAAGACAGCCGTAACCCCTGCTGGCTTCTCATGGAGCATTTCTTGCTCTACTGGCCCCTCGACGATCAACTCCATCGACCCGTACGTCACCAGCGTAGTGTGCAGCAACCCTTTCGGTCCCACCTACGCCCACACAAACAAACCCTAAACCCTAAACCCTAAACCCTAGCTTGCCAGCAGCTCTATACACTACTAACAGGCTGCCTTTGTGGCCAGACAGCGTAGGCCTCTAT
This sequence comes from Eimeria nieschulzi, assembly GCA_000826945.1. NCBI lineage: Eukaryota > Apicomplexa > Conoidasida > Eucoccidiorida > Eimeriidae > Eimeria > Eimeria nieschulzi. The sequence goes on along the minus strand of JRZD01030007.1, from coordinate 970 downwards.
CTTCAGTTCCATCAGAAAAACAAGCCAATCCGAAAAACTCTCTCTTAACGGGAAGCAGCACCCACCTTGACGGCGTATCGCTTGGGCTGCTCCTCCTCGGAAAGCAGCTCCCGCACAGCCAGCGGCTTTGGGGGGGCCCCCGTTTGAACCACCGCGTCGTAGTACTCCCTAATAATGCCTAGCCAATTGCTGATAAGCTGAAAATGGCCGCAACAAAAATTATTTCCAAACATTTAGTGATGATAAGAGGGATATATTCATAAATGGCTCACACACACGCTCTTTTTCTGTCCCGCTGGGCTTGTACGTTTATTTTGATGCGTTTCGGTGTATGTACACCTAAGCGTGCAAAAGCCAGCGGAGGCACAGAAGGTTGTTATACCATGGATGAATGAAGATACTGCGAGGCCCTCGATGCATTTTGGAGTACGCTTAATTCGTCTTTGCTGAGAGACGCGTAGGAGGCACCTCCCTCCCCATCTCCATCTCTTTTCGCTATTGAGGCATTTTGAAGCTGGTCGCAATTCGCCTCTAAATTAGCAAGCAATAAATCAAGAATTTCGAGCTTCCTTGTCGCCGGTAAGGAGGCCCACTCGGCCTTCTTTGCTGCGACGCGGGAAACGGCTTCGTTGATCTCCGCTCCCACCATAGTTAAAATAATAATCAAAAAGGAGAACAGGAGAAAGAGAGACAGACGCAACTAGGACGCGATTCTTCTTTCTCAAATTAGGGTTTTATAATTAAATGGTTTATAGCGGTAGCTGGTGGTTGGTATACACAGGGAAAGAAAGAAAACGCACACCCTTCAACACTTAAATCAAATAATGGCGAAATTTAGAAACAGAGGTGGAAATAATAGCGGAAGGTTCTCAGGCAGGCACGAGACGGGCTCCAAAGCAGTAAGATCTACCAACACTTTTTTTTCCCTGCAATGAAAAATAACTCGCGGATTCGTAATGACACACTGCAA
>JRZD01030006.1:0-14098 GCA_000826945.1 Eimeria nieschulzi | reverse complement strand
CAGCTTCCGCAGCAGCAGCAGCAGCAGCAGCAGCAACTGTGGTGTTTCGTGCTGTCGGGGTGGAGGGCATTGCAACATCCCTGTGTTTTTGCAGCGCGCAGACACACTGTCCGGTTGCCATGTGCGTGTGCTGCTGCTGCCATTGCTGCTGAGCTGGAGAGTACGTACACCTGCGTGTTGGGCTTTGTGGTGCACTTGTTTCTAGGGAAGTCGATGGAGCTTCTGAAGAAGAGGAGATTCAACGCGAGTTTGGTGCGGATGTTTGTCCTAGATGAGGCAGACGAGCTCATCAACTTTGCCAACAATATGGCACCTCAGGTACTTACTGCTGCACTCCTTCTGTAACCCGGCTGCTCCCGCTGCAGTGTTTTCTGCTGCTGCTGGAGATGCTGCTGACTTCTCGGGATGCTGCTGTTGCTGCTGCTGCTTTTTTTTGGCTCTTTTCCGCTGCGCCCGCCCAGTGGCCCTTTCCCGCATGTCTCCGTAGGCAGCACAAGCTGTTGGAGGTGCAACAGCATTTGCTGCTGCTGCTGCTGCTGCTGCTGCTGTAGTGTTGTGCCTCCGTTGTTACCGAGGTGATGTTTCCAGGTGCAGCAGGTTCGGCGCTTCCTGCCGAACAAACTGCAAATCCTTCTCTTTTCGGCGACGTATTCGGACAGCGTCCGACAGTTTGCGGAGAAGCTCATCCCCAGAGCAAACAAAATCACAGTAAGCCTCAGCAACAGCACAAACAACAGCTGCCGCTGGAGGAGCAGCAGCAGATGCTGCAGCAGCAGGACAAGCAGCAGCTGCTGCTGCCGCTGTTGCTGTGCGTAGGACGGGTTGCGGCTGGTACAGATGGATTAGTATCGATTTAAGGGTGTGTGCATTTGTCTCTCTGCGTTGATGGCTTCGTTGGGGCTTAGGATTTGTCTCATTTGTGCATTGCAGCTGAAGAGAGAGGAGCTCACGTTGTCTTGTATTCAGCAGTTTTACATGGTTGCCGATCCCAGCCAGCCGCCTTCCGAGGTTCCCGCTCCCACTGGGGGAGCCCCGGACCCTCTGGACCTTGAAGCCCCCGCGTATCTAATGATGCCTCAGCACCTGCAGAGACAAGGCGTTCCTGATGACAAAGAAATGCTGGTGCGGATTTTTAAGCACAAATACGCCCATCTCAAGACGCTCTACAGCGCACTAGCCGTCGGCCAAAGTGTTATTTTCGTCAACAGCAGGAGACTGGCCTTTTTCCTCGCCCTCAAACTGCAGAAGGAGCTTTCCTTCTCCATCTCCCTCATCTGCGGTGAGGGCCTCCTCGAAGACAGCAGCTGAGCAGCTGCAGCGAGAGGCGCGCAAAGGCGGGAGGGTTACTGTTCTTCTCGGCTCTAGGGCATTTGCAAAAAGACAGACCCACCGAAATATGGCTGGCTGCTGCTTTCTGCTGTCTGAGAAGGAGCAACAGGCACACTGTCTTTGGATGTGCGAATGTGTGTCTTTTGTTGTGGGTTTGTTTGCTGCCGTCACTGCAGGCTCCCAAGCACAGGGCCCCGAGAAGCTTTCCATAGAAATAAGAGATAAGATAATGCGGGAGTTCAGGAGGGGCGAGACGAAAGTTCTGATCTGCACAGACGTGTTGGCTCGTGGGATCGATGTGCCGCAAGTGACCCTCGTGGTAAACTTTGATCTCCCCATTTATTACACAGGCAGGGGGGCACAGGGCCCTCCCCCGGGCTTCTCCAGGCTGCCGGCCGCTGCTGCCGGGAGCCCCGAGTGCGACGCCAGCTGGGAGGGAGGGGCTGGCCAGCCGGGAGGCATGCAGGGTGGCTCTGGCAGCCCAACCTGTATTAACTTTGAAACGTACCTGCACAGAATCGGAAGAACAGGACGGTTTGGACTTCGTGGCATTGCAGTCAATTTAGTTTGCCCAGAAGAAATGTTCCTCCTCGATCAAATTCGCGCCTTCTACAAGTGCCAGATCGACGAGCTCGCTTCGGACCCAGAAGAGATCGAGGCCATCATCCGCAAGCTGCGCACTGAAGGCTGCTGAGCTGCTCTGGCGTGGCTCAGCTTCAGCATTCTGTCTCACGCTGTTCCCGCTTCCTGGCTCAGTGTATGTTTCGAGATTTGCCGCTGCCTCTCTTATGGGAGGGGTAGCTCTGAAGAGCCGCAGGCAACAGGCTGGCACGCTGTTGGTAGGGCAGCCCACCAACCCGCCTGCCAAGGGACTGCTGTACTGCGCCTCATTGCTTTTGTACGTGTTGGGGGCCGGCCTAAGACTGGCTAATCAAAGCAGTGAATCTGTATGCAATAGGGAGAAGAAAATGGGAGTGAAATTCCGAGAGGCAGACAGAAGAGATAGCATGGAGGAAAGCATGCAGGCAGAAAGGAACAGTCTTGCAGAAGAGAACGGGCGCACGTGAGTCAGTAGCTGGGGCGTAATAAAGAAAGAAGCAGAAGCTCTAGACTGCCAAGTTTCTTTCAACTTGTCAACGTGAAGGCATGCAGATCCACCCTTCCTGGGTAAGAGGGACGGCAGGGACCCATCTTGCTGCTCTACTGGGTGCTGGCGAGTAAAAAGTCCCTCTTGTGTGGTTTGTAAAAACCTCCTTCATGTATGGGTTCTACAAAAGGTCCCTCATGTATGGGTTCGTCGTGGCATCTCAGCAGCTGGCGACCCCAGGCAGAAACACGAAGAGTCAGCGGCTGGTTAAAAAGCAAACCTCAGAGGGCGCGAATTTTTTCTCCTTTAGTGCCACTTTTCTGTCAGCGCCCTGGCTGTTCGTCTGCGCCCCTTCCCTTCGGTTCTGTTTCATTATAACCAGCAGCAAATAGCCATCAAAACCACGAACATGCATCTGCTGAGACATATTGAATTGGACCGCGAGCGTTTACGACGTTTCTAAAGTCTTTGCCTCTTACTTAAGGTGATTTTTATTTCTGTTTGGGTGTAATACTCGGGAATGAAAGAATAGGGAGCAGAATTTTAGGAGCAGAGCACCTGAAAAAAAGATTTTGTAACTTCTAGGAGTTGCACTTGAATACCGTATTAAAACCTTTTAATAAAGAGCTAAGACGAATATCTATTGGGATCTTGAGTTATTACGAGTTGTATGTGAGATTCTGCGATCGAAGAAGTACTACTCGCCCTTCTCCACCCCCGGTGTATCATAGTTTATAGCCAGCTCCTAACGCGTTAGCTCTGCAAGTACAAAGAGGCTAAACCGCAGCCCCGTTGGCTCCAGCTAGCCACCGTAAATTAAACACAAGACCGAAACCATTTCCGGTTGGTATCTGACAATTTCCTAAAATGTCAAGGACCAACGGTCAACTGGAACTTTTAATTTAATTTCGACATCCGTACATCTTAATACCCATTTCCCAACTCGTCATTAGCTCGAAATACGGTCTAATATAAAGTGAGTACTCTTACGCTAGTTGCAACCAACACTCTTAATTACTTGGGACACGTTTACAGTTTACTACAGAAAGCAGTAAATGAACCAGTGCTTGGGGCCACACACAGGCTGGCAAAAAGGTCAAATGCTCTCGCTTTCAGTGACAGTTCTTTTCAAGCCAACTGGAAGGTCCCCAGCACCTGTCAGAATTCCTGGTGTCTGCTTTGTTAACCTGGGCTTTACTTCACCTTAAATACGAAGAGGACCGACACTTTTTGAAACCTCATGGTTTGACCCCATTCCGGAGTAGCTAGATTGCTTTGGGTTTTGTATAAAGCTAGGGCGAGTTATTTCGCCGAACGGTTAGTACACCGAGGGCTCGTACTTTGGGGGTTTTTGAAATACGTGGGGGCTTCTTTTAGCCTGTGATATTGTTTGATTCGCCAATGTTCTTACAAGCAACAAAGAGAATGGCTAAGGTGGGCCCTGAATGGCTTGGAAAGATTTAAGAGATCCCCACTTGTGCCTTCGAGCAGGCGTGGCGGCAGTAGTTCTCGGTTAGCAGTCAATCTTTTCTTCCTCTCCTTTTGTGTTATTGCACAGGCTTTAACACCTCATCTAACTTCATGCATGCGTCTATCATTCATCGTCGGCTTCTTCTTCCTCCCCCTCTTTTACAGATGTTTCTTCAGGCTCTTCCTCATCGTGGCTGGCTCCATCAGAGAGCTCTTCATCTCCTGGCTGTGGTTCAGGCTGCTCGTCAGGATCTGGAGGATCTACCTGGACATCCTGTGGTGCAATGGGAAAAAAGGGTTGCCCTGCTTGTCGCAGCCCCCAGCCGCAATAGACGCTTGTAAAAAGCTTGTTGCGGCAAACTGTAACCGCACCAGGCCAGGTGTTGCTACGCAAAACGACAATGCCGTGGCTTGCGTCCCTATAAGTTGCGGTGTCGCCAACAAATCGCACGCTCCATGCGGGTCGGCCGTCAGGCAAGTTGGCGTCCTCCTTTGCTGGACGCGTCACTTCAAGAATAGGATCATCCTCCATTTGTTGCTGCACTGCCATAAAATTTTCATCCTCTTCGTCCAACTCTGGGTAAGAAGAAAGGCCTTCTTTGGTTAAGTGATTCCTTGAGTGCGTCCACGCGTCAACGTTGGCGAGGGACTTGGCTGGCGGAAATTCAAACTCTGGGTCTTCCTCTGGAAGTCCCCCCTCTTCAAGAACCTGGAGCAATCCTGCCGGGCAGAGTATAGTTTCGGAAGATATTAAAGCAATCACTGCACGGAGGAGGTGCCGCTCCCTGCCTGGGAACCATGGAAAGCTGACGATCTGATGATTCAAATTGCCTGTAAACAATTTTTTTATTTTCCGTGCAACTGCTATCTGACTTGGCAAGACGTCGGGTAGCAAATCCCATTTGGTTCTATTTCCTTGCAACGCGTAATACGTGTATATGTTGGCACCGGTGCCTCGGCGATCCATTGCATCTTCCGTTTCCTGGTCTGCTCTTTCTGGCTCCTCTCTCTCGAAACGGGTTTCGGCTATAATGTAGTCCTCTTCAATCCCTAGTACCTTCCCCCAAAAACGTGCCGATACCATCCCGGGAGAGGACTCAGCCAACCGTTTGATGGCACAAGAAATTCGGAAAGCCTCATCTTCACTAAAGCCGCAGCCTGCCCAGTTTAGCAAACGGTGTTCTTCCAGAAAATCCGGGCAAGCAGCCGAAATTTCGACTTCTTTTCTGGGGTCAGCCGTGTGGACCAGACGTCTTGTCGTTTTAAACCACTCATCAGCAGCTAACAAACTATCTTTGGCACTGGCCATATGGACATCGGCAGTTCTTTCGGAAACAAGTTTGATATCCTTCTGTGCCTTGACAGATTCAGACACACGTTCAAAAGCGTCGTACGGATCTTCCGGCTGCTCCGCTACTAGGGCGGCCACTACATCACTCAGGTGATCGTAGACATTGTTTCCGTTGGCGTCACATTTCTGCAACAAACACTGAACCTCCTCAACTGTCTTGGCTCTAGTCATCCTTGTTCAGTGTGTCGGGATCTGGGGACACTTGGTGTTTCAAATGGGAAGGACAGACACGGATGCTAGCATAAAAACGCACCTGACTTGTCAAAATACATGCGTGAGTCGAAAATAGGTGTGCAAGGATAAGGGAACTTATTTCAGGGGCGGGAGGGGCCAGACAATACCAGCCAGATGGGGGGGCCCTAGGTCAACCGAACAAAACAACGTGAAAACATCATATTTTAATGCTTAAAACTAAGAAATAATATTTTTTACCTATGAAATTAAAAGAAAATATAAAAGGCGAGTTGATGAGTAAGGGAACTGCCTGGGTGACCACGAGTAGGGGCGAGCTGGGACTGTACGTCCAACAGAGATGAGTAGCCCGTCAAAATTGAAAATTGAAATCTACAGCAACTCCGTCTACTTCGTGAGGCAGCAGTTGTTGACCGTTGGTTTTTTACTGTCGAAGGTGGTCCAATCAAATGGTTCCTTCCGAGAATTGACGACCCGATGTTGCTAAAGGAATCTGGTCTCATCCCAAAACTGAGAAGAAAGGAAGTGCGTTCCTCAGACTCACCGTTAACCTAACGGTTTAATAATACAAAAATCTATTTAATGGCCATCAAAAACCATGCAGTCTTCGCTGCTAAAATATATGCCATCACGGATCGCTCGTCAGAGCCAACGAGGTGGGCGACTCGGCACTGACGTAGAAGACGAGAGTTCGCGCTTGGGGAGCTCCAGGCAAAGAGGCTCACAATCCCTTTCTACCACTGAAGACATAATTAATTCAATTTTACCTCCAAGAGAGTGGACAGAAGGCGGTGAGGTCTGGGTTCAGAGCGTCAGCACAACTCCGGCCACTAGGGCCGACGTAGTGGCCCTTCAGGAAGAGCTAGACAAACGCCTCCGACTCCGCAGGGCAAAATCCTATGGGATATGCCCCATTAGAGAAGAGCTCTACTCGCAATGTTTCGACGAGCTCCTCAGACAGGTGAGGCGACAGCAGATGGGAATAGCTGTAGTAGCTTGCTCGTGATCTCTACAACGCTACAGTCCCCCCAATCCGATACCTGTACTCTATTCAAGTATATTTCATTGTGGCAATATGTAATGAACGAACATATGTATATAGTAGAACAAGCTGTTCGTCTGTATAGTGAATAAGGCCATGGAGTTATGATAGTGGAAGCTTTTCCTTAGTGAAATCCCGCAGATGGTAATACTAATTGCGATGCGTAGGTGACGATACAATGTGCGGAGAGAGGCCTCCTCCTGAACCGCGTGCGTGGGGAACTGCGGTCCCTCATCAACTCCCACCGCCGTCTGTACGAGTCTTCCGCTGCCTTTGGTGTCCGTAAGGCACTGCTGGCACAGGCCGAGAGAGAGGAAACGGAGGAGGCATGTGCAGAGCTTAAAAAAGCAAACGCAAAACTACAACAAGAGATTGAGGATGCCCGTGCGGAATTGGCGGAAGCTGAAAGAGATCATGAGCAAAAGATCGCAATGGTGTGTACCACATGTCAAAACCAGTATGCGGTAGTTTCTAACACTAGGCAATAAGGCTCATGTTATATTATGCTCCAATTTAGTTTTTTTACAGCGACCCCCATAGTCGTAGGATAGAGGAACGAATCGTCAGAACGGTCAACTTCCCTCGCGTTTTACCTGGCCATCAGACTATTCTGTGCTTATCGCGGTAATGCCGCAGACAAACGAGGCCAAGTGCTTTGTCTACAGGAAGAAAAAGAACACGAAGCCAACGTCTCTGCCCTGCGTCGAAAGTCGCAGAAAGTTAAGAGGGAGATCGAGCGGCTTCTTTCGACAATACAATAAGTATGAGCCCTTCTGTTCCTCTCCAACGCCAGCCGGTGTTTGAGGTTAAAGAAGGGTCCAACGCCGCCTACGAGGGTGCCATATACAAATCAACATATCTACTCTAAGACGATTGGTATCAGGACAATCAGTGGCTAACCCTTCCTCGCATATGCAGGCCAAGAACACCGCTAGCTACTCATATTTATAGCGAGCAGCTAAGCCTGCCGCTAGCAGGGGCATACACTGCACTAGTGACCAGAACTACAGCGGTAAGCGTCGTCTTTTATGGGAGAAGAAAAACGTCACAACCGTGTCTCGTGTCTCACATATATGAGAGTGTTTGTAACACTTAGTTTAAGACTGTTTAGTTGTGAGTTGACAGCATTTCGAGCATAAGACCAAATAGAAGAAGGGACTAACAAACCTATGACTGAAGAGATAAAAGTAAGTGTTCCGTTTGATTTTTGGGTACATGAACTTCTGTCAAACAGTCGGGGACTAGAGGAACTGATTTCCTTCCTGTGTGTGTTTTATGTTGGCTAGATTTTACCAACGGGTCTGGGCTTTAGAGTCTATGCAGCTGCATATTTACGGCCTTAAGTGCTAACTGTAAGGCTTTTGGGTTAAAGAACTTCTACTGCTATCCAAGTTTAAAACTTGTTTTCCCCAGTTGGACATCTAAGTGTTTGGAAACGTGCAAAGGGGGTTTAGGTGTTGGATGAAATTTCCTTGCATTTTGAGAATGCAACTAAGCAGGGCATTTCCATACTATTGGGAATGTAGAGGCACGGATCATGCTGAGCTCATAATGGTCACAAGCCCATTAGTGTTTATCCTTTTGCTAGAATCCTCGCATTCGCTTGGCAATATGTCTTTCTCTCAAAGCACTGTTGCTGACATAGGGACTCTCGGCTAATTGTTCTTTGAAAGCAGGTCTTGCTCATGCCGCTTCAAAGGTCGTCTCGATGAAGACAAGATTTGCCCTCTTTTCGATCAGTATCTCTACCATAATAGTGCCAAGAGTTACACTGATATGATCTCCCACTTGCTTAATGCGGACCGCTTCAGTATGCTCGCTTGACCATTTTATGTGTGCTTCGTCAGTGACCCAATTATTTAAATGTTTGGTCAAGGCCAAAACTTCTCGTCCCATAAAAAGTGACAATAGTTTATAGTTCCTAAGAATTGCTGCGCTTCTGTCTCGTTGTTAAAAGCCGTGAGCCACATTTTCATAATTTTAACCTTTCCAGAACTTAGCTTTACTTCTTTGGTTCTTAAAAGAAAACCCACGCATTTGATTTTCTCGACAGGAAGCGTTTTGCACTTCAAAAACTTTGGGTGCATGCTATATTTCACCAATTGTTGTAATACCCTTTCAGAAAGTAGGTCATGCCACTTTACTCTGAATCTACAAAAAAAAATCAGCAATATGCACAGTTACTCCCTGGCCAACCAGGTCTGGTTCACGATGGCCTGGAAAGCGACTGAGAAACCCTTTATTCCCAGCGGCATCATCATCGATTCGAGCTTCCCTATAGACATTGTAAATGCTTATTTTTGAAGCACTCCTTTGGAGCCATTTTAATATGATGTAACTCCTATTCCGTATTCATAATGGTAAATACCTTTAGTCTTTGTCGTAATGCCAACACGTTCTCAGGAATGGGTTTGTATCGTTTTGGGGGGCGTCCTAAGACTGGCTAATCAAAGCAGTGGATGTGTCTGCAATAGGGAGAAGAGGATGAGAGTGAAATTCCGAGAGGCAGACAGAAGAGAGAGCAGGGAGGGAAGCATGCAGGCAGAAAGGAACAGTCTTGCAGAAGAGAACGGGAACACGTGAGTCAGTAGCTCATGCGTAATAAAGAAAGAAGCGGAAGCTCTAGACTTCCAAGTTTCTTTCAAATTGTGAACACGAAGGCATGCAGATCCACTCTTCTGGGTTAAGAGGGACGGCAGGGACCCATCTTGCTGCTCTGCTGGGTGCTGGCGAGTAAAAGGTCCCTCATGTGCGCATTGTAAAAAGGTCCCTCATGTGTGGGTTGAAAAAAGTCCCTCATGTGTGGGTTAGAAAAATATCCCTCATGTTGAGAAAAGTTCCCTCATATGTGGGTTGAATAAAGGTCCCTCATGTATGGGTTGTCCAAGATCCCTGATGTGTGGGTTGTGAAAGGTTCCTGATGTGCGGGTTCGTCCTGGCATATCAGCAGCTGACCACCCCCGGTAGAAACACGAAGAATCAATGGCTGGTTAAAAAGAAAATGTCAGAGGGCGCGCTTTTCTCCTCTTCTTGTGCCTTTTTCTCTGTCAGTTCCTCGGTTGTTTCCTCTGCGCCCTTTCCCTCCGCTTCTGTTTCAATATCAGCAGCAAGCAGCCATCAAAAACACAAACATATATCCGTTGAGACAGAGTTTCACCAACCGGCCCTCCTACACAGAACGACACTTCAGGGAATTGCCCTCACCACCCTTATGCAAAGCAGGCTGATAACTAGGAAGCCTGCAACGGCAAGATGCAAGAGGTGTGCAGACCTAGAGGGGACGGGATGGATACTGAAAGCCCACGTAAACAGCTTTGTCTCTGACCTTTGGGTTTTCCGCGTGACAGCGTAGTCCAGCCGCGCTTTGCTGCTGCTTCAGCCATAAGCCTGCGGAACCTGTGGGCAGCCAGCCAGCAGCAGCCACTAGAGTGCTCACAAAATACCTAACTACACCTCTACCTTAACAACGAAAAGGAACGTTGAGGGCTCCGCCTGAGTCACCCAAACTGAGGACTCTCAGGCTCCCTTACCGTGAAGGGCTGCCTCAGTGTAAGGTTTCCTGTCTGGTGCTTTCCGCGACCCCTTGTCCTACATATTAACCTACCCGAGGTCCAGCTCATTCCTTTGTCGTAAGTGCAAAGAAGTGGAACGAAGCTCAGAGGAACAAAGAAACAGAGCATAGCGAAAAAATGCTGTACTTACTTTACTTTACTCTTGGCAGCAATATGACCCACAAACCTACGAAACGCAGCGGACCCACGTCATCATAAAGGCCAGTTGGATTAGGGTTGTAAACCCTCCCTACTAAGTTCCCTCCAGGGGCCCCGACCTTCAGCGGGCCAGCAGAGCCTCCAAGAGGAGACATATGCATGTCCTTCACCGTGGCTCACAACAGCGCATGAACCTGGTACGAGAATGGGGCCCCTGAGGGAGCTTAGGCCCTCCCCACCCCTGTGGGAAGCTCTCTAAAAACGCAGGGCTTACTTGAGGCTTTCCAAAACTACTACACTTCCGGGCTTCAGCAGAGGCCTTAGAGGGCAAGCGACAGCAGCTGTATCAGGTCCCTGTGGGGCCGAAAAAGAAGGAGGTGCAAAAGAGGAAGACACCTCAGGAGCCCCTGTTTCATTGCGGCAGGCCGCAGGGCTCAGCAGGAGGTGGCTTGCCACTCCCCAGCTGAGCACACATGCGTCTGCTATCCCCTTAATCCTGAGCTCGCACATACACGTGTGCTTGCTGAGAGCTCGCTGTGCCAATAGATTATCCTTCAAGCCTTGTAAGGCCCTAGACAGAATTACTCGCCATCAGGTACCTCTGGAAACAGCGTCGCAGCCACTGCCCTCTCCAGCCTAAGTGATCCTACCGTGAGTGCTTCAAGATGTCGTCGAGAGGCCCCAGAGCGATCGACACATGCACGCCCTTCCACCCTGCGTACAGCCACGAAAAGAGACTCTTACATCTTTCTCTTTAACTCGCAGTTGCAAGTTATAAATGCAAAGCCTTTGACCCTAAACAACGCCATGCAGTATCACCAGCAAGAGCTACTGGTTACCAGATTGCTCAGACTCCTGGAGTCCTTACAGTCGGCCCACGAAGCCCGGGTTAGCACAAGCGCGAAAGCAACGTTGACCCACACACGGGGCTCTCGGTAAGGCCGTACCCTTATGAGACCTCTGAGGGGACTCGCAGGAGCCCTCAGCCGTTCCCGTGAAGCTCTCGTCAGGGCTTTTCTCGTTGCTGTTCTTAGTCTTACTGCCGCATTGCGTGCTGGTGCTGCTGTTGTTACTGCTGCTGCTACAGCTGCCGCTGGTGCTGCTGCTGCTACAGCTGCTGCTGTCGTATTTCATGCTGCAGCAGCTGTCGCTGCAGTCAATACTGTTATCGTTTTTATTGGTACTGCTACTGTTGCTGCCGTTGCTGTCGCCCTCACTGGGGCCACAGCTGCTCTCTTTGCTGTTATCGCTGTTGCCTGCCTTTTGCGCTGCAGTGTCAATCTCCTGTGCTTCTCGTGCCCTGTCCTCTCCCTTTTCCTCTCCAAGTGCGAGCTCCACTAGTGATGGGTAGGGGTATCTGCAGGAGAATACGCCTTGGATTGCCTGTGGATCTCAAAGGCCTCATCCGCAGGTGGGCTTATATATGGGGCTATAAACGGCGTTGCTTGCTGCAGGTGATCTTCACGAACTTTTGGCCTAAGGTGTCTGTGCCGTGTCAGGGAGAGCCAACTAGGCGCGGCACTCTAGGAGCAAAATACCTGTCTGTTGCAGGAGACACTGGGGGAAGCGTCAAGTTCTGGAAGAGGCAAAACAAAACTACGTTCTTAAACCCCCTTCAAACCCCCAGGCACACCTGCACTTAAGGACTCGGCTGTAGATATCTATAGTGTAAACCACAACATATGCGCAATGTGTGCGCATAGAAAGAAAGCGAGCGACAGAGGTGAGGGAGTACTGAATAGCTGGCATTCCCCCTGAGGACGGACAAGGGCAACCGAAAGAAAATTGTTGTCTTACCTTCCCGTGCACAAGCCGAAACAGAGCGGCTGTCAGGTTCAACTCAAAGACCTCTTGTGTGTTCTGCCCACATGCAGACACGAAATGCATTGGTGCATTTTTGCTTGATGTGAACATACATCTCGGAATCCAATTGGGCCGGATGCATGAGATATTGCCTTTATCATCCATGCTGGCCTTATGCGCCCTCTCACGTACATGTCGCTGCTGCTGACTGACAATGCGAAAGGCCTGCTCAGCAAATTGGGCCTCGACAGCAACTCCTGAAGAAAGACGAAAGCCTCATAGATCTGATAAATATTACTCAAGCAGCCAGAAGCCCTCAGTGGGGCTGCTGCTGCTACTGCTGCTACCGCTGCCCATACACTTGAGTTCGCACCACGCCACCTGCCCACCACATTTTTCACAGGTACTGAGACACGCTCTTCAAGCTTACCAAAACTGTAAAAAGGGCCACTTACGACGTCTGCCCAGAATCCTCTGACATTGACGCTAGTGCCTTCCCTTTTCTGCACGGTGCGAATAAACCAACGCTAGAAAGTAAAGCTTTGTGTGACCCCTCCGCTGAAGGCTAAGCCCATTGCAATACCCAGGAAAAGCGCAACATCTGGCTTGTTGGACCCTAGCACTTGTGGTGATTAACTCAGCGTATTGAAGGCGTCAAGATTAAGAGATTGTTACCGCACATCGTGTCCTTTCGCGTAGCCAGCGAGGGTTCTGTTGGGTTCAAGCCCAACGGAAGTACCCAAGTCAAAGGCCTGGCCTGTGCGCATTCCCATTACGAACAGCGTTGGACAGCTTAATTTTGAATTGTCTTTCCGTATCTCCCTACATCTTAAACAGCTACTAGCTAGCCGGTGAGAAGACTTAAACGGGCTGGTTCCTCCCACCGAGTGAAGCATCTCGGAAACACGAGTTTACGGCTCCGGGTTAGGGATGAATTGATATCGCACCCGTCATTGCAAATCGCTTATATTGCCGCCAATGAACTAGGGGAGCCTGAACCCGCAGTCATACAACTTCAGCTCGAACGGTCCACAGAGCCCTCTGCGGAATCTGCAGGAGACAGAGGGACTGTTTAATTGGGCCTAAAAGGGTAGCGAAAGCTCTAACCCAACTCGTGCTCGTTCTGGTGCCGCTGTAGCTGTTCGTACAGTTACTGATGTAGATGACACGGGATAGCGTGTATGGCTGACATAAGGCTGAATGTGGTTTTGATAGTTCCAGTCCATCAGGTTTGCACGGTAGTCGAATCGCTCGCCGTAAAAATGCCGGAGGCGGTGGTCGCGCAGTTCCTTTACTTGGAAAGGTACAGATCGGCGCCAACTTCGGAAAACGGCTAAGAGGACATCGGTCATAAGGGAAAAAGTACACAGAACATCTTTAGCAGAGCTCTCAAAGGGGAGTGCCTGGGACAGCTAAGGAGGTTGCTGCCGAAGGTACTGGCCTACCCAATGACTAGAAGATTCAACAGAGAGATAGTGAGGTATCAGCTTTTGACTGACTAAGCAGATCATCCCTTCTCCGGTTTTTGGTTAGCGACAAGTCCACCAGTTCACTCATCCCTGGGATTTCTTCTCCGCACACAAAGCTGTGGCGAAATCAATCAGGAAGATACAGCTAAACGCAATCGTGAGCGCTACAATAAAATAAACTACTACATATAACCAAAACGGTGGACTGACTTTTCAAGGCTTGTTGCCGCGCAATGTATGTAGAAGGCGGTCTGCTCCTTCACAAACACATTGCCGTATACGTCAAGGTATAGCCCCACCCGCTCTGCAGCAGCAGCCACCAAAACTCTGCTGTGCCCCACATGAGTCAGATGCGATGAGCCTTTCTCGCCTCACTGCTACTGATATTAAAGGCACGAGCACCGACTGGCAGGAGGGTGTTGAGGCTTGCGCCGTAGAGGTCTCTCTGCTAGGGGAGCTCTAGCTGAGCAAGGTGCTGCCAACCTCTGACAGAGAGAGCCTCGTCTGTGAGGATATAGAGCAACAGAATAGCCCGAGCAGCTGCTTCAGCGGACTCCTCCGCAACAATAAAACGGACCTGTGGCATTCCGAAATAGCCTACAACAATGCCCTAACCAATCCATGCCGACAACAGCTCAAGGTGCC
>JRZD01030004.1:2500-14294 GCA_000826945.1 Eimeria nieschulzi | reverse complement strand
CAACAGCGCAAGCGCCAAACACTACTCATGTTCATTTCCATCTAATTGGTTCATGGCGGGCATTACCATGAAAATAGAAAGCGATCATAGAGAATGACGTTGGTTGCATCCAGCGAAAATAACACAGACAACACGAGAAACACGCGAAAGAATTCAACTTGAAGCGAAATCGTTCATAGTTCAACTCTCACAGCCATACCCTGGAAGCACGTAAGCGATGTCGTCTACGTCGTGTCTGTACAGCCCCTGTTTCAGCCTCTTTTGATCGAGGAAATGGCCAATAAAACCAATGCTTCTTCCCAGAACAAAAAGGCCATTAATGCAACCATTATCAATATAATCCTTGGCCTCACCTTCACTGAAAAAGCCGCAGTGAAGGAGAAGATCGCACATAGAAACTCCGATGAGTCCGTCGACGTTCAAGATCAACGTGTCTTTCTTTTTTGTCGTCACCTGTTCAACTTGCAAAGCATAATTAATAAGTGGCGTTTCTCGGAAATGTTTCAAACAGAACGCCTTCAGCAGCTCCACCCTTCTGTCCGGATTATGTACGGATTTCACTCGGTGGCCAATGCCCATGATGAGTTTGTTCTGCGCCTTAGTGTCTCGCACGAATTCCTCAGGCGTCTGTCCTCGGGTGTATGCAGCTAAAAACTGCTGAGCTGCCTTGTCGCACGCCCCTCCAAATCGGTCGCCGATGGTGCAGAGGCCGGAAATCAGAGAGCTTATGAGATCTTTGCCTGCCCTTGACGTGACGATCACGTTGTGTGCGCCGCACACTGCAGGCCCGTGGTCAGCTGTCAGCATCAAGACGGTTTCGAGGTAGCGGTAGCAGTAAGGCGCCAGGGGTCTTTTGAACCAGAGGAGAGAAAGCACGCCGCCAACCCCCATATCCTCCTGCATCACTTTGCTGATCGGCCAGCCCGCGTACAGGAGCTCTTCCCCTCTGTCATCAGAAATAGTGGAGACGAACCCTTTGGGCTTCCGCACAAGGCCGAGCTTCTTTGCCCATGCGTAGTCCAGAGGGACTCGCGGCACAGGCGTTTCTTTCTGTGGCTTTATCACGCCTTGTTCAACTAGCCTCGTGTAAACACTTTTTACTGTCACCCCGAAGTTCTGAAAGGAGGAGGGAACAAAAGCACCTGCTGCTTCCAGAGCCGCGTTTTTCGCAGAGGCGTGCTCGCTGCAGCTGCCTGCCCAGGCCCCTGCGTGGCCAAAGGAGACCTCCGTGGTGAGGAGGGAGGCGCAGGTGCCGACGCACCAGGCGACAAGCGGCTTTCGGATGCGTCCTGCTTTCATTGCAGCAGCCACCTCATACTCCACAGACCCCCCAACTTCCCCCAACATCGTCAACATCTTTACGTCTGGGTCTCGTTCAAAACGCAGAAGATGCTCGAGCATGGAAGTACCGGGAAAGCGATCCCCCCCAATGGCAATCCCCTCGCAAGTTCCGTCTGTAACCACCGAAAGAATGTTATTCAACTCGTTCAACATTCCACCAGACTTCGTCACAAAACCTACAGAACCCGGTCTGTACAGCTTGGCGTTCATTATATTTTCTAAAGAGCCTCCCGTGTTGCCAATGCGGAACGCCCCAGGCTTCATGCCGCCGACTGTCGCCGGGCCGATGAGACAGACGCCTTTTTCTCTGGCCTCTTTTCCGAGTTCTCTCGCCACTCTTTCGGGAACTCCTTCAGCAATAACGGCAATTGTTTTGAAACAAGAATGCTGCAGAGCTTGGCGGCAGACGGAGGCAGCAGATCGCATGGACGCGAAATTCACGAGTACAGACACCTGAGGCGATTTGCTCACCGCCTCTGCTAAAGTCTGACAGACAGGAACGAATATTTCTTCCGTTCCAAAGTAAAATGGCCGCATGTGGGAAACAGAAAATTCATAAACAATGGCGGACACCGACGGTGTGGTGCGGCCACAAACATGATCGAAATCCAGCATTTCTTGCACTGCACGCGTCTGGAGTCCCCACACAATGCACTGCGTGCTGCCAGAGAAGAGAGCCTCTTTGCTGTTTTGTGTCGCATCTTCGGCGTGGTGTTCCGACCTTAGGAGGTTCAGCCTCTCTACACATTGTTCGAAAACAGGATTTTGATCGACTTCCGCCATCGAAACTTCTTTCCACGTCTTGACACGTTGAAGCGTAGAGTGACCATTGGTCAGGCTCTGCCCGTTCTCACCTGGCGGTGTGGATGTGGTGCTGTCTCCCCACCCGCAGCTCTTCCTCAGTTCCTCCGACTTTGCCAGCTGTTTGCCTCCATCAAGCGCAAATGGGATTATCGCCGTTATGTAAGTTTCAGGTCCAAAAACTTTCATTTTCAATCCCAACTCAACCCCCACCTCCCGCATCAGCTTCAGCCCGTCTTGGTAATTAGGGCCCCCCCTCCGCACATATATTGAAACGTTAAAGGCCAGCAGCTTAGCCGCGTACATCCTGAGAGCTCTGATAATACCCTTAAATGTGTCCGCTACAGAGGTGAAGTTGGCGATGCCTCCCCCTATCAGCAGCACCTTTCCTTCTTCTCTGTATGTGTCTGCTGCTGTCACGAGAGAAAGAATTGTGCGGGCATACTCGAAAGTTGTCACTTCGCTGGGAGCCCCTGAGTATTCGCCGTAATTGCATAACTCATGAGCAAAACCCAAGTCACAAATAGTGTCCGCGTACACTACAGAGGCACCGCCACCGGCGATCATTGTCCAGATGCGACCTTTGGGGTTCAGCACCGTCAGCTTCAGAGAGGCGCCTGTCTTCTGATCGAGCTCTCTGAGAAAAGAACAGAAATTAAAAAAGAAACTAACAAATGATCTAAACAGGCAGAGGACCCGACAGTCAGAGAGAAGATAAACAAATAAATAGAGAAACAAAATTAACACACAAATAAATAAATCAATAAAACAAATAAATAAAGAATAACACAAGTAAATTAGTAAAATATATATATATAAATCAATAAATTCACAAATCAATAAATAAAATAAGTAAATAAATAAATGCAACTAAATAAAATTACTTACGTAAAATAAAAAATCGAATAAACAAATAAAATAAATAAATCCGTTAATTAACTAACTAACTAACTATCTATCTAACTAAAGAAATACAGTTAATTCATAATTCAATAAATTCATAAATAAACAAATATATAAAATAAAATAAATCAACAAGATAAAAGCCAATACATAAATAAATAAATAAGTAAATAAAACAAATCTAAAATCAATAAAGAAATAAAAGCAATAAATTAATTAAAAAATCAATGAATAATCAAATGGAAAAAATGAACAAATAAATAAAAGAAATTAAATAACTAATAAAAATAAATCAATAAAACATCTAAACACACATAAATCAATAAATTAGTAAATTTAGTAAATACAATAATTAAAACAATTAAAACAAATAAAATGAATACACAAAGAGATAAATAAAACAAATAAACAAACAAGCGGAAATAAATAAATATAAACAATAAATAGATAAACAATAGAAAAAGAAAATAAATAAGATGAATAAATGAAATAAATAAATTATCTAATGAAGTAAAAGAAAGAAAGAAATATATTATATGAGTCAATAAAATAAATAAATATATAAATAAGTTAATAAACTAATAAATAAATAAATAAATAAATAAATAGCTAATTAATTAATTAATTATGTAAATAACAAATTAAATAGATAAATAAACAAAGTAAATAAATAAATGAATAAAGATATAAATAAATTTTTAAATATATTAACTAATTAATAAATAAGTAAATAAATGAAAAAATTAAAACAAAAATACAAATATAAATATATAAATAAATGGAAAATAAGGAAATAAATAGAGATAAACAACATAATAAATCAATAAAATAAATAAATAGATAAATAAACAAACAAAAGAACTAAAATAAATAAATAATCGAAATAGATAAATAAATAAATGAACTAAAGTAAAGACACGAGGCACGTAAATAAATGATGATAGAAAAAAAACAAGAGGTCGAGAGAGATAAACAAGGCAAATGCGTTGACTTACCTTATGTAAAGTTCTGCAGGTGTTAGTTCGCGTCCAAAAGGGTTCGGCAGCTCGAGACCTTTCCAGGCTTCTTGACACAAGAAGTCTGCCGTTCTATCTATCTTTGCTGCTGCATCGAGCAGCCTAAAATTGTTTGTGTCCGCGTCGAAGGAGAAAGGATTTATCTCGAGAAATGCTAGGTGTAGAGAGCAAAACCGGGTGTACAGACACCGCAGAAACGCGGGAAGAAAGGCCTTCGCTTTCACGTTGTCGACGGCAGACACAAGAGATTCCAAGGCCTCATTTTTTACGTCTTTTGGCTTACAGCCCACAGGAATGGTGAGTCGCTCTGCTGTCTCCTCGACATTCCCCACCTCCACTCCTCCCCTGCTGCTGAAAAGAATCTCGTCGCCGTCTGCCTTCGTCCGAATGGCAACAAAAAATTCATTTTGCTGCTCGTGAAAGAAACAAGGCTCAACTAGAAAGTGGGAGAGACGGCCAGTCACGTTTCCGCAAGAAAAAGAAGCGTCCAGATGCTTCTTCAGGTGTTTCCTCACCTCGTCCCAGCCAGCGCCAATCAACACCAAACCCAACTTTCCTCTTCTCTTTAATAATACATCAGGCTTCGCAACAAGAGGCCCCTTCAGCAGCCACGGAAAAGAAGTGGGCAGCTCATCTACGCATGTGGAGGAACTCACCAGCGCGCACTCTCCAGTCTGTATACACCCTGGACTAAACAGAGTGTCTGGCGGAGGCGAGCCCTCAGACAGAAACCCAGCGTAGCTACGCCCGTGCCACAACAAACATTTTGCATCCGACTCCCTGATGCTGCAGGCCATCTGCAGCACCCCAAACAGCAAAAACACACAACCCTCTGTGTTGTCCAGTCACTAACCCTTACACAGAAATAATCCTAACAAGGTTGGAGCCCGTGGGGGCCCCCTCCCTTCAGACTGGTAGTGGGAGAGAAAGCAGCAGCTCCCAATGAGCAGCGAGAGATTGCAGCAGAAGATTCAGCTTGTGACAATGATCGTCTTTGTTGATGCTTTGAAGAGGAGTAGCAGGTGGACGTACAGCTGAAACGTGGAAAAAAATTGGGGTGTCTGTAAACCTCAAAGAAAAGGAAAAGAAAGAAGGACGGAAAGAAAGGGAGAAGGCGCGGGTATACTTACCTCCGTTTTGCTGTTCTGTCTGTTGCTGTCTTACGACGTGAGCCCTATCACCAATAAGGCACTCCTTAATCCTTCTATCTGTCTTTAACAGATATTGTTTGGCCCTTCGTGAAGATAATTCGCCGCAGACACAAATAATGCCTTCACACCGCCAGCCTGTTGTCGGCGTCTCGGGGTAGCTGCCTACTATAGTGTATGTACAGCCCGCCTGATTTTGTGGTGTATTAGAACACGGATATCTTGGTAAGATTGTTACGTGTTGATTATTGTTTATTCCAATAATGAGATAATTAAAACGTATGGAATGCGAAGATGTAAAATGCTGCTGTGCTCTCTATCATAATAGCACTAGAGCACCCCCAAACCCCGTCTTTGGACGTCCCACACGACACCCCACTTGTCTTGCACCAATAAAGCCTTTTTAGTTTGTTTTAATTTGTTTTAGCTTTGTATTTAAGCTTTAGTTTGCTTAACGAACGCCAAGGAAAAGTGCAAGACGCGCAACAACTGCGAAAGCCAACGCAGCCCTCCCTACTTGGATTCTCATCAAAACTCGAAACCCGAAAACACCCTAAAGGCTTTGCTTCTGCTGGCACCTGGGGTGATACGAGAAAGATGCAGCGCTGTGCTTGTTGGATTTCTCTCTACCGATCTGCATAGCCAGGGCGAATTCCCTTTTTAAACCCAAACGCTCTGTGGTGTTTGCTGCCGCCATCCCCACGGCAACAAAAACAACGAGAAACAGCTTTTCTTTGTCGCTGAAGGCGAGATGCCAGACGAAAATGCCACGTACACCCCAATAGCCACTTGTGATATTTGAATTGCTGGTGATAATCAGGGCCAATAGATGAGAACGTGAAAAATAACTTTTGTGGGGTCCAATGAAAATACAAGCAAAAATCAGTCAAGTGTTTTCTAGGGAGGCTTCGGCTGTATTTCTTCTCTGGGAATACGTCTGCTTCGTGAGGGCCTCTCGCCTTACAGAAACACGTCTGTGGGGGCCCCGCAGCAGCAGCAGCAGCAGAAGCGACAGACGCGGCTCTTATTTCAGGCGCAGCCCAGCGAAGGTTCTTTTGCAAAGGGTGAAGGGAGAGACCCAAAGGAAAACGAGAGAAGCACTTCCTGCGAGGTCGGCAGGAGATGCCAGGGTTGTATAGGATAGGGCAGAGTGCACAGCGAAAATAAGCTAAAAACAAAATGCGTGGGAAAATATGAATACGTATGAACCAAATCAGCAAATCGTTTCCACCCAGTTCCCCCCCTCATTTTCAGGCTCAGCACGCACCACTTGGATCATACAAGGGCCCGCCTTACGCCCATGAAATGAACATAAGGCGCACCGCCTGACGGCCCTCAACTCCTAGCCCAATGTGGCTGCCCTAAGTCCATCCTCAGTGCCTTGTGCAGTGACCTGCCGCGTCCCTGCATGTCGACTGGCGCCTTTTCGAACATCAATATCTGCCTACTGGATCGGAAAACATACAGTTCTATGTTTGCAAACGAGTGCACAATTCATTTATAATTGTTTTGGATGGGAACTTAAAGAGTTGGCTTGGAAATTGACGCGTTCCTCCATCAAATAACCACTGAGGATCAATGGAAACATTACAGCAATATTTCTTCCCGCTTCTAACACAAGCTTTCGCTATAAATACCATTGGTGGAATCTACAATGGACAGACGAATCCATTAGAAGAAGCAAAAAAGAACTTTTCTACTCCTTCAGAAACGCATTACCTAAGATGCTACTACCCCGTACGCCTGCCTGCTAGCACACCGCGAAACTCCCGCAATAAGCTTAGAAATTAAAGAGTGTGTGGCGCAGTCTCTGTGCAACGACAATCCGAAAAGAGGCCACCCTGGTGAGCCCTCGGTGTGTAGCGGCAGATAAGCGGGGAAATCATTCTTCATGCGTAGCCGCATTCCTGGAGAAGGGAAACGCTCTCTTTAGGCATGGATGCGGTCACTTCCTTCATCGCAGCTGACGTGGCCTTGGCCTCTGTCTTCCGTCTCTTGAAGTAGTTTGCAGATCTGACCTTGCGCTTGTCCTCCAGGCGGGAGATCAAGCTTCCCTTGGACCAGCCGACCTGCGCATACACCCCAGCACCGGCGGAACTCGGTGTGCAATTATCGCCCATATCGACCATTCTATCCATGAAATAAGATACGTCTCCATATTAATGCAAATAAACGTGAAAGAAAATAAAATTAAAATAATTTACCAGCTCGCTGAGCTGGCCAAGACGACAGAAGTTGCGGCCAGGGCGCAGGCGAATGGCTCGAAGTGCCTGAGGCACGATCACTTTCTTCTTCCTCTCAAACTTGACGGGTACGCCTTCGTAGACCTGAAATCCACGAAAAAGAGAAATGAATAAACTACATATTACCTATATTTCATGGCACGTGCAACAATCCTGGCGCATATACACTTCAGACGTCAGCATATCTAACAACACATAGTCAGTAACAAGAAAATACGCACCTCGAGACGGCCCAGAGCCTTCTTGCCGCGGATGGTCTTGTGGCGGATCATGCCGCGCACTGCACGAAAGAAGATGCGAGAGGGGGCGCGCATGTGGAAGGGGCCCCTCCTGGGGTTCGAGTTCATGCGCAGGCGCAAAAAGGCCTGGTATTTTAGCTTATTGCGGTAGAGAGAACCTAAAAGAAATTCAAAACCAACAAACCATAAGTCTATTCCATGAGAAACGGGAAACAGACGACAGCAAGAGAGGGTGGTTGCTGATGTAATATTTGCCTCCAGAGTGTATTTGCACATCTTGAACCGTACCAGAAATGTTGATGTTCTCGCACTTCACACAAACCACGTGCTGGCCGTTGAGAATCTCCTTGGCGACCACAGAGGCCAGGCGGCCGAGGAGGTGCCCTTGGCAGTTGATGACGACCACCTAAGGAAACATGAAGAGCAAAATAGTAATACTCGAATTAAAGATGTCTTGATCCCCTCCGTCTCTAGACACATCTATACACACAAGTCAAAGAAAAATATATTCATGAGGTAAATTGCACACACGCTCAAGGCGCGGGTAAAACTTTAAATTCACTTCAATCCACAGAACATCCCAGGAAAAAGGGACGCTCCAGAACAGTTCCAGAGGGTTTCCACCTGGTGCACTCCATTATCCACAATAAATGCAAACTAAAAAATCACACGTGGGTTTGGCTGTAAGAAAATAGACTTCAACAAACCCCATGGTATGTGAACGCATGCTGTGTGGCCAGAGATACTAAAACTGGATGGGGGGGAGGAACGAGCCCCGTGACTCAGAAGAGCAAAACTACTGACGATTTGCAAGGCAAACCTGAAACAAGCAAAAGCTGCGACAGGCAAAAGCATTTTCAGTCTGCATTCCCTGCAAACACGTGGGCTGCTATGGCCAGGGGTCATCGAGCCGGAAGCAGAAAAGTCTGCCTCATCGTCGAGATAACATGGATAAGTGAATTTTAAAAAATAAAGTAAATAACTCATCTAGTTAATCTGCAGCAAGGGTCAAACAACCCTTTGATGGGACGTGGAATGGGAACGGGTGAAATTTCTGTTTCTCCCATTCTTCTGCAATGGATGCCCACCTTTTTAAACGCCATTTTCCCTCGTTAATATCCGAAACAGGAAAAACAGCGAAAAGAAAAAGAGGACCTCCAGTGGTAACGTTGATAAGCCTCACGTCGGTCTTGTTTCTTCATTATGAACGATGCAATACAAACAGCCCCCACCGCCTTTGCCCCACTCAAATGGCGGCGCAGCTACTGTACTTGCATGCGACATGCAAATGTTAATTAACTGAGGAAGAATACCATTTTAATTGTTTATTTCGAAAAGCTTGCAGAATTTGGAATTGGCAGGAAAAGATCACGAGCTCCATGAAATTCCCACCATGACCGACTTGTACTATTATGCTCGCTGTACTTCTGCTGCCTCCACAAATCGTTTCAGAAACCATTTAATTAAATGCAGTCTGTTCTGAGCCATTCCAATGCGTTATGTAAGAATTTGTGTACGCAAGAAGGCCAATTTCACAGGCCATTTACCAGACATTTCAGAAGCAGAAACTGGGCCACTTCGCTACCACAGTGTGTGAGGTGTACACAGCCTTACAATTCCCAGCCGTTGTGGCGTCTCAGTGATCTCAGTGCGCTCTAGGCACACTTTCAGCAGACATAATCTGAGAGAAAGAGGGAAAGGACAGTGTCTGTAACAACAGGTTGAATTGAGTGTCTGTGATACGCAAAGTTCTTGCATTACACACAAGTGGATAGAGAGTAGCACTAGCTAGCCATATCTAGCTGCAGGCTGCCGGGTTGGAGGAGGCAAGAACCCCCACACCCCACACACCCTAGCCCTCTGCCCAGCCCTGAGGCTGAGGTATGCCACTGCGTTAGAACTCAATGGAGAGATGCAAAGACAGTAAACTTGTCTCATGTCAAAGGACGCATACTCGTCTGTTGTGGCGTCTGGCCATGAGCAACCGATGCTGCATACACAGGAATTGCTGCGTCGTTACAGCGTCCCTCTTTGGCCGTTCCACCTCGGTCTTCTTTTTGTATTTTTTTTCACCGCGATGGGCCAACACTTTTAACTTATTTTTCCCTCGGCATCTATTTAGCATTGAGGAGATCTGGCGACAGACTACTGGCAGTTAACGCTAGCACGATTCTTAGGGAGAGCTTGTGTGCCCATTTGGGATCGATCGTCTCCAGCTCAATGGGCGAATCCTTATGTAAAAAAATTCACTCCAGCTCGATTGGACAAGCAGACGATTTCCTCTCAAGTGGTTTGCGTCTGAAGGTTTCTGAGTGGCAGGGGAAGCCTTGCTTCTTCGCTGCTTGAATTTATTTCTAAGTACATGTATGGAAAGATGATCCACACGTGTGCATTTGCTGCAAATAGAGCTGCACTAGAAACAAGAAAAAGGAGACAGACGGAGACGCAAATATAAACGTTTCTGTCGCTGCCATTCCCTGCACCTCCTTCGCCTTCTTGTGAGAGGAAGAGCGGGCTGTTTGAAGACGTCCCTGTGGGATCGTCTCCTCCCAGTCTCCTGAGTCTCAGATTGCTTTGTGCCTTTTCAATCTTCTCTTGAGGCGAATTCTCCAAATGGCAGATCT
Source organism: Eimeria nieschulzi (assembly GCA_000826945.1). Lineage (NCBI taxonomy): Eukaryota > Apicomplexa > Conoidasida > Eucoccidiorida > Eimeriidae > Eimeria > Eimeria nieschulzi. The sequence continues at coordinate 3,979 of JRZD01030004.1, read as the reverse complement.
GCATGCGGCAGACCGCCAAAGCCCCGTAAACCAGCTGCTGCTCCTCGCCCCTTCAGGCACGTCAGGGGCCCCGTCGGTTTCACGGGGGCCTCCAGATTCTAAAAAGTACAAAAGCATCTCTTCTGCGCGTTGCAGCAGTCTGAACAAAGACAGAAATGCAGACGGACAAAAAACACAACACTGGCGGCTGCCTTTGCCCCCTGCAAACCCTAGCAGGAAGAAAAGTTCTCTGGTGCGTCCTCTGTACGAGGCAATCTTACTGCGGATAGAGAGACAGAACAGGAGAGAAAGCCAACAAGAACGAACTAACGGTCTCCTATTCTCTGCTTCTTCTCTTAGGGGAAACGCCGCTAAAAAGGAACGGGGAGACGCACCTCGGATGGCCGTTGGCGCGTCTCTCCAGTGCAAGAGCTAAGGGAGGCAGCGAGCTACAAAAACAACAACCCCACCACCAAACCAACAATACAAGGGCTTCTGATGACGAAAGAGACGCCTCAGCAAAATCGATAAAAGACAAATTTAAAGCTTCTTACTGAATGTCTCCAAGGCTGAAAGCCCGCAGCAAAACTTGAGAGGCAAAATGCTTATCTACAGTGGCCCCCTCCCTGTCAACAGACACACAAAACATGCGCCAACGGTAAGCACGGAGAAGGAGACAGGTGAACAGCGGGGCTGGCAGAAAGATTCGGAGACAGATGAGGAGACAGGTCCTTTCCGTTTACTGCGGCTGTGTCTATCTCCATTTCTATCTCTCCTAGGCGCTTTTATCTTTGTTTCGAAGAGAGAGAGATGGCACTGAGAGGCAGTGGGAGACGAAGGGAAGGCCCTTAGCTGCGTCTCACTCGTTAGTCGCCTGCATCAAAGCAAGCTCTCTCAGCGCCTGAATGTTCCCCTGAAGACCCGCTCGACTGAGCTGTCTGAACACTAGACTCGGCTGCTGCTGCTGCTGCTGCTGTTTTGGGGGTAATAGATCGGCGAAAGGGGCGACGACATGCGGCCCGACTGTTTGCTGCTTCTCTTGTGGCTGTGCTGCTGCTGCAGCAGGGAGACTGGCAGCGCCAGAGCGCAGCAAAAAGGCCGCATTCCACTGAGCCATCTCAATTCCCTCTTCTGAAGCAGCCAGGTTCAGCAACAACGCGCCTTCAAAATCATTTTCGTAGTACAATTGCAATGCTGCACAGAACAGACGCCCCAGCAGCAGCCAACTTACTTGCCCCAGGAGCAGCAGCAGCCGCGTCACTAGTAGCAGTAGCAGCAGCAACAGCTAACAATCAGAGCAGGAACAGACGAGGTAGTAGCAGCAGCAGCAATGTGCAGCAGCAGCAGCAGTCTTTCCGAAGTTCTCAAGGTCTCAGCAGCCTTCGGAGCGGCGCACCTCGCCGCACGCTATCAGCCCCCACACCGAATTCGGCTGCCGTCTTGTATGCCTGTAAGCAGCAGCAAACCCCAAAGCAAAACTCCCTAAACCCCAAACCCTAA
>JRZD01030003.1:1669-14501 GCA_000826945.1 Eimeria nieschulzi | reverse complement strand
TTTTTGCTTGTTCTGCTTAGGAGATCTCGATATTAAAACAAGAGCTTTTGATGGTTTGTGGCATCGCGTTTGTGAGGCATTAAAAGGGCGGCAGCTCCTACACGCTTCCCTCTTGACGAGTGCTCTGCTGCTGCTGGAGAAGCCCCAGTTGCTGCAGCAGCTGCTGGATGCGTGGACAGTCGCATGCGTCTCTGGCAGTCAAAAACTCAGCAAATACACCACGTGGAATATCATCAAGTACAAACACGCACTGGCCCAAAGACACCCCAGCGCTTGGGGGCCCAGCAGCTAACACCGCAGCTAATTATATATATATATAAACTTAATCAGCAGCTTCAGCACGCTGAATGATCGAGGCAGCAGTGGCTTGCCGTAGTAGCCCGGCTGTTTGCATTTTGGGCTTTGCTGTGGGGATGTGCTAGTTTGGAGAGTTAGTGCGTGGCGGCTTATCTGTGATGAGGGTGAAATATTAATATATATGAACTTTTTTGTATTGCATATCTGGTCGCAATCAAATTGAATTGTCTCTTTTAATAATATATCTTTTTCTATCTTTCAGAAAACACCGCTTCATTGCTGCAGCAAGTGCAGCAGGAATTCTCGGCCCTGCGAGGCTGCCAGAGCAGCTTTGGCAAGTCATGAATGAGATGGAAACAAAAGTAGGTAGACATTATTGGGTGGCTGGGTGGCAGGAGCTTCCTGGGGTGTATGTACACCTCCGCCCTCAATCAAAAGCGCAGCTTCTCAGTCTGCTCTGTATACGGGCTCTAAAGTATTATTCCTCGTTTCTTGCAAGAATTAGTGCAGCAAGGACAGCCACTAAGCTCCCAAGAAAGCAGGGTGTTGCGTATGCGGTGGAACTTGTGATGTCGCATGCAGGAGGGCTCAAGAGTCAGCGGCTGTGGGCCCGAAAGCAGCAGCTTTCATTTAGAAGTGGCAGCATCTTTAGGCAAAATCGTCTTTCAACAGGAGGCAAAGGCGGGGCCCTTTTTGGTGGATCTCCTCATCCATGGCAAAAACGAGCAACAAGAGGAGCTGAGAAGCGCAGAGAACCTCGCACAGAACGGCCACGGATTTTTAATAAAGGCAGACACTCCCGCAACTGAACAGAGCAGCTTGAAACAGAGGGAAAACAGCAGGCAGGATTGCAGTAAAACAGATGCAAGAAAAGTGCCAAGGCTTCATGTTGAAATGCCTGTCCATCGATATCCGTGGGACTATAGACCAAAAACATCCCGTGAAATTCCTTTTGCTGTACATTAGATTTTCTGCTGTCTGAGCCCAGCCGGGAGGCAAAAGGGAACAATTGTCAAGGAGAGCATGAAAATAACAACTATTTAATACGGGGAATTAATATCTACTATTATAACTAATTTTAGAAATAATGTGGAGGGAGATGTAGCTGGTTTCGCAATATACACCAAAACGTAGCTTCCAAACAACAGCAATACCGTTAGAGAAATTTTATGAAAAAACCCACAGTCGATAGAAACGGTTGTACTGCGGGTGATGAAGCCATACTTTATTTCTAGCATGACTTCTGCTCCGATGTGGCAATTCAATTCCTACTGCTCATTGATATTATCACATCTTTATTATTTATATATATAGCATCAAAGCATCAATGAGCAAGTAAGAAGCGCAAACCTAGTGCTTCCCATGGAGAGGGAAATCGCTGAGAGAGCCTCGGCAAAAGGGACACTCGTGGTTTTGCCGCATGCCGCCAAAGCAGCTAAAAATGTGTTCCCACAAAGCCTTTCAAAAGGTCCTAAAACCAAGACGTGTGTCGTCCTCCCTGCTCTGCTAGAACAAGCCGAACATAAAGTTGTATTATGGCTTGTTGCGTCGCAAATATCATCGCCTAGTGCAGTGCAGCACGTGCTACTCTTTGATTCCCTTCTTGGGTAGTTTGGTGCTGGAGTTGCTAAGGGCAATAACGGAAGTATACAGCCGATCCAGCAGCCCACTTTGAGGCTTTATGCTGTCGACTTCTTGCAGTGGGAAAGATCCACAGGTTTCTCCCATGCGAACTTCTCCGAGCAGCGACCAAAATGGCCATAAGCAGCCAACTCCCTGAAAATTGGCTCCTGTTCACAAGTTCAAACAGCACATGGGTGCATACACCACCATCGCTTTCCTGATCGTCTTGGCATAAAATAATGAAAGTTTCATCCACCGATGCAAATAAAACCATCAACTAAAATCGCTAAATGATGCCATTAAATGAAATCATTAAATAAAATCTTCAAATGAAATAAAATGGGCCATCATTTCCAGTAAACTGACTTTCAGGCGCAGATCGCGTTGGATGACACCCGGCCTGAAGTCGAAATTTTCGGCAATTATTCGCAGCAAACAATCATCGGTATATCCAGGAGCACAAGTGCCATAAGAATTGACGAATAAAGAGAGAGGAGTAGCCACGCCAATCGAATATGACACCTGATTCCACATAAACAGAACAAAATGTTTCTCTAGCATTCTTACAAACGGAAATTTATACATTTCCAGTTTCTAGCAATCCATAGTGTTCAATACTGACTGACTGACAGATCACCCATGACACTAGAGGAATAGCAAGTCTCTGCTGTCTGCTGACCTGAACAAGGCACCTCTTGCAAAATCCATTTGCAACCAAAGACTTTGCAGCCCACCGAGCCGCATAGGCTGCACTTCTGTCAACTTTCGTCGAATCCTTGCCGCTGAAGGCTCCACCTCCATGAGCACCCCAGCCACCATAAGTATCAATAATAATTTTTCTGCCCGTGAGACCTGCATCTCCATGGGGGCCCCCGATGACGAATCTGCCGGAGGGATTCAAATGGTAAATCGTGTTGGCGTCCAGATAGCGCCCAGGGACCACTGGCTTGATCACGTGTTCCATGATGTCATGGCGGAGCTGCTCGTTCTGAACTTCCGGTGCATGTTGGGTTGAGATAACGATCGTGTGTACCCGAATTGGCACTGGAACGCCGGTGGTGTTATCATATTCGACTGTCACCTGGAGGCAGACGTCCCAGAGAAACCATAGAAAAAAAAGACGCATGATCAACATGTTTCAAACATACCAGCCAAGGTTTCAGGATATAAAAGGGTACACACACAATGCATGGCAACCCACGCCCACCTGCGTTTTCCCATCTGGCCTGATGTATGGAAGCACACCGGATTTGCGAACTTCTGTCAGCCGCTTTCCCAAAGAAGTTGCGAGTGAATGGCTCAGCGGCATCAGCTCCGGCGTCTCAGCGCACGCATAGCCGAACATGTGACCCTACGAAGAATAAATAATAAGATGCAAATGAACATTTGAAAATTAAGTAAATAATGGAAATTTGAGAGCAGTAAATAAGGATAACTGGGAGGCATAATGGGTCAAGAAAGACGGGCATGTCGCACCTGATCACCCGCCCCGATATCTTCGATTTTCTTGTTAATGTGAACAGCTTGTGCGATTTCTGGGCTCTGCTCCTCAATTGCCACAACGACCTTCATCGTTTTGTAGTCCAACCCCTTAGACTCATCGTCGTAGCCAATGCTCTGTGGCACACAAAGTGTCAAATTGAATTGTTGTGATTTGCTCCTTTCAGCTTCCCGCAAACGACGTAAACAAGCACGAACATGTACACTCGGCACCCAACCCTGATTCAAAATGTTGAAAGGAGGCGATCCCACAAGGATTATGGTAGAAAAGGATATTGTATGGAGGCAATTTCAAGGATTACGGTCCGAAATGGCGTCACTTACCCGGCAGGTTTCCCTGATGATCTTCTCGTAGTCGACGCTAGCGTTGGTACTGATTTCACCGAAGATCATCACCATGCCGGTCTTTGTGCATGTTTCACACGCCACCTGGTTAGCCAAAAAAATTGACAAAATAACAAAAAAACTTTCATACATGAGAACTTAACATGATGATGCATGCAGCACAACGCCTGGCAGCGTCTTGCAATTCCAACACTTTAAACCCTCGGTCCTAAACATCCGCTGTTCCCTATGGGACTGTAGAAGGGTGTGTGCGCCCTATTCGCCCTGCTGTCAACATCTAACTGCACTGAAAGGCCGTGCAAACTAAACTAGAGAGAATATAGGTACCCCAACTCAAGAATGGCCTCCATAGTAGAGGATATAACCATAGGAAAGAAAGGCTCATTTGGCACGTGATACTCCGGTATAAAAACCTTAATAGTGGCATTATACCTTGCTGTCTGGATCTTCTTCAAGGCAAGCATCTAAGATTGCATCCGAAATCTGATCACAGATCTTGTCAGGGTGCCCCTCGTTCACGCTTTCCGAGGTGAACAGAAATCGGCCTTGCGATGTGGGGATTGCAGAGAGCGCCATCTTAAAGTAGGCTTCGACAATATCCAATAAATAAAAAAAACAGTTTTGTTTAAAAGAACCTATTTCAAATTCTGAGTCCAGAACACCACATCGCACTGGCCGGTAAGAGGCTCAACACAGCGGCCTGCTGAAGCTGATAATATCATGGAAGACAAATGCAAAGACCACTCATGTCCACGTCTCCATTATTATTCACGAGCAACCATGCAGAATATAATAATGGTTTGACACCTGATCACAAAATAGTGCTGGAGCTTTCCCAGAGCAAAACGTACAGACAGCCGCGGCGGGCATGACCAAAGAATGCCCCCATACATCCATTGACACGTTCATCATGCGACGCCTTTTAAAATACAAAATACACAAAAATTAGGATGGAAGAGCATAGAAGGCACAGGCGAATACACCATCTCTCAGGCCTGGAGGTATCAGCTGCTCGGTTGAGAGCTTCTTCACATACGGGGTACAAAAGTATGCCATATCTCATGCTTCAAAAACAACAAGACGCATTCAAAAAGTCCAACAAGATAACGCATTAGAAAAATCCATCGTGTGGTGGGGCAGTCTGTAAGAATGTAAGAAAAGAACATCTCGGGACGGACCAACCAATACGGGAATACAAGTGTAGTGCAGCGCACTTAGCAAGACAAAAGTTCACTTTCCTCGGAAAACCACCCCCAGCTTTGCAGAGTATTTGTGGACACAGTGACAGTCGATCGCACTCTGCGAAAACTGATTGTTCATCAAGTGGGGCTGGCAACTATTGCGAATATTGGGGGGACTTGGCAGCAACACACTGTGAATTATCTTCGCTCATTTTCTTCCTTTCTTCTCATATAACGATCATTTTCTCTCAGTTTCTTCTTTTCTTTTTAAATAACTCTCTCGTTTAAAAAAATATTCGTTAACCCGAAAAATATATTTATTTAATTTATGGCTACGAACTGTGGTGCACGGAAGATACACGGTCGAACTGGTCGAATGGCCTCTGTGCACTGGACGCTATCAAAACGAGCTAAATGCCTACCATCAAATATAAATTAAAATAAACAATTTTTAACGGTTAAAAAGAATCTAAACGAATTTACATTTCACTGGGCGAAAATCCCAGGTGGCGCCTTGTCTTAGAGCAACACTCCTCGAACCTATTCTCTAAACGCCACAATAAGTGTGAACATGAAACAATAACTAAACGATAATTAGTCCCCCCAAAAGTATGCTCTTTTTCCGCTTTGCTTTCTGAGGCCAGGTCAATCTGAGCAGAGCCAAGCGGCATGTTTATTTGAGAAAGAAGAAGCAGGCCAGCTTCATCTTTGGCATACACGCATCCCAACACACAATTCGAGGAGCTGGGCTACATTTTCTCTTGTACATACAAGCTTAACCCTGTCCTTTATAGATACCTTAGGACATTAATTAGGACAGTTCTAAGTGCTAACCAACAGACAAACGCTGCAATATCGAGCATACACAAGAATATAATACACAGAGCTAATTGCACAGCCTCAAGTCCTTTCTCTACTGAAACTGCACCGAAATACATTTACGAAGACAGAGCGATTTTTAGACTTTCTCTGGCCAAAATTTGATTTGGGATTCAAACTCCATTCCAACGCTCCGACGCATGCAATACCAATTATCTTACACTTTTCACGATTGTGTTGAAGAACACTGCATTATGATAATGCATATGCTTGCCATTGCAGTGTTTTTTGTCTGCTTTTTATTTCTCAGCGTTGTTCTAATTCGTGTCGTAGGCTATCATTGAGTGTACGAGTTAGGCTGAGGGAAACGAGAAGCAGTACCCAAGTTCCTTGGATTGTGTACTAAAATGGGTGCATGCAAAAGGTGGGGCTTTCCTGCCCTTGGCGCCTCCCCTTTCTGCTTCGCTCTGCTCAGGTCGGTATAATGGCCTCAGAGAGGCAAGCCGGAGAAGGGCAAACGATTTCAGAGATGAACTATTCTTAAAATATTGTTTTTGTGGTTGTACTTATATGTTCTGTACGTTAGAGCCTCATTAATATATTCCAATACATTAGGGGTAGACTCTTATCGATCATCGTGGGGCCAGGCTTAGTGAAGTAAATTCCACATTTTCAAAAAGCCGAAAAAATATGCAAAGCTCAAAGAATCTGTCCAAAACCTTAAAAATACAAAATGACCCATAAAAACAATAGGCACATCCTAAGTCGACATTCTAATGCTCATGGAGGTAGTGGGGTTCACAGGCCTCAACTATTGGTGCCCAGTAATGCATCGAAATTCAAATCTAATTCTTAATTCTTATTTATCTACAATCCCAAGAACAAGGAGAAGCTCCAGCAAACCTTTCAATGCCTTTCTAACACAAATATAATATTTATCGGTAGGTAAATAAGGGCAGTCCTCGAAGTCGTTGCTTGAATAACAAAATAAGGGTTAAATATTTATTACATAATTATTTAATAGTTATTAAATAAGTATTAAATAAGTATTAAATAAGTTTTACCCTTCATTGGCTTAACAAGATAGGACCCTTATGGCTCAAGTCCGAAACGGGGATCTACCAATGGATGAATGTTGAACACGGAATAAATAAACTAAATAACATTGCTTTCAGTGTCAGTTAATATAGGGTTTTCACAGGGGTGTATCTGCAGTTCACTTGGCACTTAGCATGCATGATGGTCTATTAGGCCACCCAAGATCCTTTTTTGGCATTTCTCTATTAACGTTAAAAAAATACATTCTAAATCCCTCAGTACGATTAGACAAATATAAATACGGTAAAGACCCAGAAATGAATTTATATTTTTTGCAGTTGGTCTTAAGCGTCTCTTTTAGGGCTGCGGGGAGGGTGCATGCACTTTGCTTCCATCTATGGGTGCGCGTAGGCCAAAAATTAAGATGAGAGCTTCCTACGGGCATTTCTGCCTTTTGCCTTGCCTCGAACTTCTTTTGGAATTGTTTTAATTGGCTTTGAAGTATTTGCTGCACACTTCAGCAACCAGGTTAAGAGCCTCCTTCGTTTTCGTAAGCCAGAAGCGCGTTAGACGATCATTACACGCGATTTTGCAAATGAAGACTAGTCAGAATGGGTAGAGCTGATGAATTGAAGTTTGGTTTTTGCCTTTGGAGGATAACGTATGGTGAATTTCAGTGCTTTCAAGCCCCAGGCTGACACAAACCCTTCATCTGTGCCATGCTCGTTTCCGTTGAGTTTAAGTTAAGCTTGAAGGGAGTGGAGTTCGTTAGTTTGTAATTATATTAGGTTGTTTTTAGCTTGTCCGAAACGGAAAGAAAGCAAACAGTTCCACCTGCTGCTCCGCATGCGGCGTAGACAGCCGAACAGAGGAGGTTTGCATCTTTCTTGCTGTCTGGGAATTTGTGGGTGCCTTCACAAGACTACGCGGGGACAAAAATAGAGGGAAATTAAAAAGCTGAAAACAACAAAAAGTTCGTCAACTGCCGGTGGTAAAGGCAGGAGCAGCCACTGGTACAGAACGCACGTGAGCTATCATTCGAGCTAGCAGGCAATCCTTTTGTTCCTCATGAGCGGCGGGGATTCGGTGCATTCCCCTTCGCAGTTAGCGACCTGTACTTGTCAACGGATTTATTATTAAGTAGAAAAACAGCGAATTCGACCTTCGGCGTCCCTCTTTTTAAAAGTTGAAAATTTCCCGTCTTAAATTTGTACTTCTCCTCAATTGATGTGCTGACGCTCTGCACCGTAAGCTGCGAAGCTGAACGAATAGGGCTGCTATCGCGCTGCATGCACTGAGAAAGAAATGAGAAGATTGTAATGAGAACAGAGAAAAAACGTCTCTCCGTTTGGGGCTTGCGAGTTGGGTGAAACGAAGTGGGCAGGAAAAGTGCAAACTTTAATTTACCAAGAAAGAAAATAAGGGAAATCCCGCAAAAACTTATTTAAAATAAATTGCCACAAGTGCATGCATAAAAAGAAACAAGCAATTGGCAGCATGCATGCATGCATACAGAGAAATCTGAACACTTAAAAGTCGCACTTAGGGCTTCCATAAGGAAAAAGTTGAATAAATGAATTGCCAGTTTAATCAGGCATTTCCCTTGAAAAGATGATTTTTGCAGAAATCATCAAACACATTTTGAAGAGATGATCGGGCTGCATGCGGCAAATGGCACGCAACTTCGGCCACAACACTTCCCCCCTCATCTGCCGCTGCAGCCCCAGCCAGTTGTTCATAGACGAGAGACAACAACTGCGAATTCAGCAGCCTCTGCTTCTCCCCTGATGCACAGAAAACAAAGCAGCAAAAGATAAAGATAATATCCGTGCGAGCCCGCCAACAGCCGTTTAGTGGGTCAGTAAAAGCGGTTGCTGCGGCAGGACAAACGACAGATTTGCATTTTTATGCACTCCTGCATACATGCAAAATGCATGCAATTTGGGGCTTTGCTCACCAGCGTCAACAAGAGAAGTTTCTTGAGGCACAGCCGCTGCCGCTAGGCGTCGAAGGTGCTGCTGGCGCATGTGCTCCACTTCTGCAGCAAGGAAGAGCAGCAGCCGTTTGCTGCTGCTGCTGCGATTCGCCATGCAAGCCCCAATCCGCCGCAGGGCTTCCACTGCATCTTCCAGCATCCTGCGCATGCGCATGCAGTGCACCTCGCATGCGCCATTTGGGGCTTTCCCAGAGAAGCCAATTGAGACATCCGAAGTAACAGAAATAACATTCATTTCAAAAGAAAACAGAGCAGCAAGACAAACAAATAAAAAACAGAGCCTGCAAAAGAGGAAACAGACTTGCTGCTCCATTGCATGCATGAGTTGCCTGCTTACTGTCTGTGCTGCAGCCTGGGCAACAGCCGCAGCAGCCGCAGCAGCAGCAACAGCAGCGTTTGCTGCTGGCGCTGCAACGGAAAGAATTCGTGGCTCCTCCACAGGCCCGTCAGCAAAACGCTGGCGCTTCGCAAAGTCGCGCGCCCCAGAATGCATGCAAACAATTCTTTTCTTTGCTGCTGCACTTTGTCTTTCCCGTTTTGCTGCTGCATGCAGCAGCACTGGGGTGTATGGACAGGAGCAACGCTGGTCTCTGCATGCGCAACCATTCCCCCAGCAAACAGCAGTATTACATCCGCAACGGCCTCAACCTCAGGCCGGCCTGCTGCCCTCTGCGACTTTGTGGAAGGCCGCTCTGCCAGCAGCCCCCCAGCACCAGCCAGCGCGCAGCAACGAAAGAGTTCCCCTAAAAACTGCGCTGTACGGGAACAGCCCCAAGCCTGCATGCATGCAACGCGCAGAAACCGCCGCTGCAGCGCCTTTGCTTCACCCTGCTGCTGGGGCTTTAAAAGCTTTTGCTGCCGATCGGGCAGCGAAGACGTGCGTCTTCCGTGAGGACATGGGAGGTGTTTTGGGGCTGCATGCACTGCCTGCAGCAGCTGCAGTAGCAGCTGCGCAGCAGCAAGGAGAGTTTTTTGAAGAGCCCCGTTTTTGCCCTCCATGCGGAGACAGCGGGTGAGGTCTGTTCGCTGCAGCGCGACGCTCCATAAGGCCTGAGCGCATGCAGCTGCTGTCAATGCTGCTTCCTCGACCGCAGCAGCCCCGTCGCTGCCGTTTAGCACCCGCTGCACCTGCTGAGCGCTGAGGGCCTCCAGCGCCTCCCCTAGGGCCGTGGCAATGTGAGCCATTGTGTGTAAAAGCAAATGTGCAGACAGACCACTGGCCATGTGCCGCCAGCACCTGCGCAGCAGCAGCAGCCACAGACAGCAGAGACACTTCGCCATGACCCCGCAAAGCTCTGCATGCAACACGAAAACACAGAGGCGGCCGAGAGGCAAGTCGACGCGCGTTTTTGCTGGAGTGTCGTCACACTGCAGGACAAGCAGCAAAACGAACGTGTCGATGGAAAAGGGAGAGGCGGCAGATTCCAGAGAAGTCCTCTGCTGCTTTTCATGAAGCACAACCGCGAGGAGGCGCTGCACCTCTTCAAAGTCCACGCCTTGCACAGAGATGCTTGCTGCTGCTGCTGGCTGCTGCTGCGGGTCTGTCTGCTGCTGAGACTTCTCTGCTGCAGCAGCAGCAGCAGCAGCAGCAGGTGCTTCAGCAGCAGCAGCAACGGCAGCGCCAACATGCAGCTGCAACTCTCTCTTCGTGGTGCGCAGCAAAACGCTTGCCAGACGAGCGGTGAGAGAGCTGCACAGCTCAGCTGCCTTCTGCTGCTGCTGTTGCTGCTGCTGCTGCTGCTGCTGCTGCTGCTGCGCTGCTGCCTTGGCAAAGTGCCTCATGGCTCCTCCCCACTGCGAGCAGAGCATGAGCAGGAAGCGCATGCAGCTGTCCCTTAAACGCAATTGTCCCTCAGCAGCAGCAGCAGCAGCTGCAGCGTCTCCGGTGTCTCCCGAGGCCAATACACCCTGCAGTCTGCGCAGCAGCCGCAGCAGCTGCTGCGGCCTTGCTGCCCATTCGGGAAGAGGCAGCAGCAGGAAGGCCTGAGGTGTCTTTGAACTGCAGCGGGAGACGAGGGCCCCAGAAATGTTGTCCTTTTCGCTCCGCTGCAGCTGCAGTTGCATGCGCCGTTGCTGCTGCTGCTGCTGCTGCTGCTGCTGCTGCTGCTGCTCGGAGCTTTCCTCCGCATCTCCCGCTGCTGCTGCTGCTGCTGCTGCTGCCTTAGCAGCCGTGTCAGCCCGTTGCTGCAGAAGGAAGGCTCCAAACGTTTGCTGTTGCCGCAGCAGTTCTAAAACGCATGCAACGAGGTGCGCTGCTGTCCCGTTGCTGGCAGCTGCTGCTGCTGCTGCTGAGCTAAGCACGGAGACAGACGTCAGCTGTTGATCGAGTGCAGCAGAGACAGCAGCAGCAAGCAGCCCCATTGAGGCCTGCATGCAGCCTGAAGGCAGGGCCACAGCAAGCTCTTGAAGAAGCTCCTGCTGCTGCTGCTGCTGCTGCTGCTGCTGCTGCTGCTGCTGCTTGTTTTGCTGCAGCAAATAGGGCATCATCCACGGGACTGCCAGCGCATGCAGTACCTTGAAAACCCCCAGAGAGAGCAGCAGCAGTTTATTTGTGTTCTCTCCCTCTTCAAAGTCTCTCAGTGCATTTCCCACTTGAGCGGCAAAGGCCTTCGCTGCTGCGCTGCAGCAGCTCAGCAGCAACTCGCACTTTTGCTGCCGCAGAGCGGCCCGCATTTGCCGCTGCAGCTGCCGCTGCTCTTCAGGTGTCTCCGCAGATAGAAAAGCAGCAGCGGCTAAGACAGCTGCTGCAGCGCCTTTGCCTGCTGGTGCTGCAGCACCCGACGCCGAGGCTGCCCACAAGACTGCTGCTGCTGCTTCTGCTGCTGCTAATGCTGCATCTGCTGCTGCTGCTGCATGCGGTCTATCGCTGCTGTTTGCTGCTGCAGCCAGAGGCCTCAGGGCCTCGTACATCCCACGGCCTTTTGAAATGCATGCAGCCGCCCAACTCCCTGCTGTCTGTACACCCTGGGAGCAGCAAACATGGCGAAGAGCACAAGTGATGGCAGCAGCCGCAGCGAGCAACAGCTGCTGCTCCTCCAGGTGTACAGACACTTCGTGCAGCCCTTGCGTCGTTGCCTGCAGCGCCTCCCACAGAGCGACTGCCACGAGAGACGAATCCTCAGAAGACGTGCATGCAAACACTTCGACAGGGAACCTCGTGCAAAGCCCCAAACTCATCTGCTGCAGCGCGGCCACAGCCGCTATCTGCCTGCTGCTGCCTGCTGCTGCTGCTGCTGCTGCTGCCTCAGCAGACCGCATCTGCTCAGTACACCTCATGCTGCGTTGCTTTTTCAACGCTGGCAAGTCCGTCGTTGCTGCTGCTGCTGCTGCTGCTGCTGCTGCTGCTGCTGCTGGCGTCCGCTCCCGTGCGCATGCAGCGGCGCTGCAGAGCAGCGCAGCGCAGCGCCGCAGCAGCACAGGATAAGCGCTGCGCTCCTCTAGCAGCTCTGGAGAGACAACCCAATGGGCAACGGCCTCCTGTGCCTTTGCTCTTGCTGCTAAAACCACACTGCTCTCTCCTGCTGCTGCTGCTGCTTGTGCTGCTGCTGCAGATACAGCCGGCAAGGGATCTCGAAGGCACGAGGCCGCAGCAGCAGAGAGCACACAAGTGGCTAGAGACTCTCCACATGCATCGCAGCGAGGGTTTGTGTCTGTTGCTGCTGCTGCTGCGTCTCTGGTTGCTGCTGTGTCTGCTGCTGCTGCTGCTGTGTCTCTTGTTGCTGCTGCTGTGTCTGTTGCTGCTGCTGCAAGGCTGGACAGAGCGCGAAATAAAAAGGGCAGGTGAAAAGACAGTTTCGCTGCTTCTGCCGCACCTCTCTCCTCGGCCTCTGTACACCGCAGCACTCTGTGCAGCTGCAGCAGCGCAGCGAACTGGTTGCCATGGCTGCTGCCCTGCTGCTGCATTTCGTGCTGCAGCAGAAGCAGCAAAACTGCTGCTTCAACTGCAGCAGAGGCATTCGTGTCTCCGTAGCTCCCCTTCACAGCCGGCAGCAGCTGCTCTTGCTGCTGCCGCTTCTTTCGCTGCTGCTGCTGC
>JRZD01030001.1:0-14618 GCA_000826945.1 Eimeria nieschulzi | reverse complement strand
GTTGCTGCTCCTGCTGCTGCGTCCTCCACAAGCAACGTGAGCTCAGCAGCAGCGATAAGGGAATCTGCCCGTCCCGCTGCTGTTAGCAAGTGCCACTGCTGCTGCTGCTGCTGCTGCTGCTGCTGCCACAGCCTTGCCGTTGCAGCAGGCAAAAGCATCGCATGAGAGAATCTCCCACACTCAAGTATGGGGGCCCGGGATAGCAGTATCTGAGATACAGGGTGTACATACACACGACGCAGCAGAGCACCTGCTGCAGCAGCTAATGCTGCTTGCTGTTCCTGCGGGATAAGGCAGGGAGCAGTGCAGCAGCAGATACACCTCCTGCTGCAGGTGCTGCAACAGGGGATATTCGAACCCCCTTGTTGCTGCTGCTGCTGCTGCTGCTGCTGCTGCTGCAGCAGCAGCTCAAGTGCCCTTGCAGTTGTGCCCGACAGGGCATCTTGCAGCATCCCAGCAGCAAAAGAAAGAGACGAAGTGTCCAGCCAGGATATACAAACCCAAACTGGATCACTCAGGTCGCGCTGCTGCTGCTGCTGCTGCTGCTGTTTCTGCTGCTCTGCCGCACATTGATGAGCTCTTTCCCCTTGCATTGGGAGAAAACCTCAGGGGCCGTTGCTCTTGATCCTGCTTTTGCTGCTGCTGCGGTTGCTGCTGCTGGTGCTCCTGCTGCTGTTGCTGCTGTTGCTGCTGCTGCTCTTGCTACCACCCAGAGCGTGTTTTCCCCCCGAACCACAAAACAATAACAGCATCTCATCCCTATAATCGCCTTTTCGTGCTTCGCTCGGAACCTTAAACCCTAAACCCTAAACCCTCATTTTGTACCAGCTAGCCAGGTGGTGGGGGACTGGGATGTGGACAGTGTAGGAGAAGATAGGGATGAAAGGAGCCTAACCCCTAGACTCTAAACCTTTATAAAATAAGCAAAGAAAGGCAGACAAGAGGATATGGGCAGTGCAGGGGAATGAGGCGGACTAGCAGGCCTCAGTGGCCAGGGGTTGGGTTTAGGGTTTAGGGTGTTATGCCTTCGCTTGTGTTGTTAGGCGGACAAAATTTTATAATTTAAAAAGAATTTCAAGAGAAGAAAGAACAATAAAGGAAATAAAGGGACGTGGTGGTTTGTACCATCTCTCTGTGTCTGTGTACTCGCGTTGGACATAAACCTCGGGATGCTTCCCGATCATTAAAGTAAAATACTAAAAAACACATGCACATGCATGCGCTAATTTATTTAAATATAAAGACTTAAGGGTTTAGGGTTTAGAGAGCAGACACACACCAGCCCCGTTACGAGAAGAACGCATGAGGTGCTGCTGGGGCCGTTGTTTTGTGCGACTTTTGCCTTTTTCCTTGGACAAGAAAGTGGCTGTTGTTGTTGGTTTTTGTTTCCTTATTCGTGTGTTGAGCTGTATATACACTTCAGCTTTTCCCCCTTGGGTTTGCATCGTGCGCACTAGGGTTTTCTATAGACGTCAAAGACAGGTAGCCTTCCCTCTCTTCTTTACTCTTTCAATTCGAAATACACTTATTATATTTAAATCAAGTACTTGTGACAACACAAACGCCTCTTCCCTCCCCGACGCAGCAGTCGCCCTCCTGCGGACACCCCAGGGGCCCTTTGCATGCACCCCCCAAACCCTCACATAAGGGTTTAGGGTTTAGGGTTTAGGGTATAGAGTTTCCGTCTCTTAGGATTTGCAGTTTACGGCTTAGGGGCTGTCATAGGGCCAGGGACCCACTTGTACTCCACGTCGTACTGCGGGTGCAGGTGGACAAGTGAATTTAGGGTTAAGGGTTTCGAGTCTGTACCTGTCTGTACACCGCAGCGAAAATGAACATCGCCACTGACGAGTTCGGCAACCCGTTCATTATCATGCGGGAGCAGGAGGAGAAGAAGCGTCTCAAGGGGATTGAGGCGCACAAGGTGAGAACTTTGGTTGTTACTGTTTCTATAGTGTAGCTTCTAGCTTGCCGCTGCTCGGGTTTGGGGTTTGTGGTTTACGGCTTTCAGTGTTGAGGTGTATGTACAGGCGAACATAACGGCGGCTAGGGCAGTGGCAGATTCTCTGCGTTCCTCCCTGGGCCCCAAGGGCATGGACAAGATCATCGTCAGCCCCGATGGAGATGTAACCGTCACTAACGACGGCGCAACGATTCTCGATAAGATGGAGGTCCGTAATAAATCAATTATAATTTCAACTTCCAGAACTTTTTCTTGTTTTACTTATTTAGAGACCTCCTCAGCACCATCGAACGAACACCCTTCAGCAGCGGCTGTCTCCTAGAGGGCTCGCCTGTGTGCTGTTGCGTTTAGCGTTTAGGGTTTAGGGTTTAGGGTTTAGGGTTTGGGGTGCTGCTGGTGCTTGCAGATCAAGCATCAATGCGCGAAGTTGCTGGTCGAATTGTCCCGCTCGCAAGACGCAGAAATTGGGGATGGAACGACGGGAGTTGTGCTGCTTGCTGGTGAGCGTTTCTCTTTTGCTTCCCCTGTGTTTACATTTACATATTTAAAGAGACAGCATTCATCCCTGGCAGCGTTCGAAGATGCTCCTTACGTGCGGCGCTGCAGGCAATTTGTTAGCTGAGGCTCTGAGGCTCATCGAGAAGGGGCTACACCCCCTGCGCATCGCCGACGGCTTCGAAATTGCTGCGCGGGTGGCGGTGGAGGCCATAGAGAAAACTGCGGTGGAAAAAGACGTGCTTGGCAGAGATCAGGAACTTCTGTGAGGTTTTTATTCTATTCCAACGTCATGAAAATTATTATTTATTATTCAGATAATTATCTTTTTGGATTCAAGTACTTCGAGCTTACGACAGTAGATAATGGGTCTTATGAATGTATGAGCGCCAACCTTCAGTGGATTTCAGGTTTTTTCATGGATGAAATTGCGTTTCGGCTGTTAGCACGAATACTTGTGGTTCTTTATGCTTGGGAACGCATGTGGAAATTTTTATGATGAATATCGATTTGTGTATATGGTGAATGTGTGGGTACTTCCTTCTTGGGATACAGCTGTCGACTTGCGTGTACTCATCTATGCTTCCTTTTTTGTCTTGTGGGTTTTAATTTGGTTCAGACATCAAGCAGCTAGAACTGCCTTGGGTTCCAAGGTCGTCAGTAGCTGCAAACAACATCTTGCGAATCTTTGCGTGGAAGCTGTGCTGGCGGTGGCGGACAAGGAGAGGAACGACGTAAACTTTGACATGATAAAGGTACGTTTGTTACAGCTTAATTCAATTTTGATTCCCCGGCGAACAGAGAAAGCATTTTACTGCATTGTTAATGAGGAAACGCAAAATAACAGCTTTTTTCAGTCTTTTTGGATGTATGGTGTACATACACCCAAGTCTGGATTTTCCGTCTGGTGGGAATATCCCGATATGTTTTCAGTATGTGAACTGTTGTGAATCCACGTTTATTTTTTTTTTATTTTCATGCATTTAGGTCGATGGAAGGGCTGGCGGCCTGCTTGAACAGTCTACGCTCGTCCATGGTATTGTCTTGCATAAGGATCTGAGTCAGTCCCAGATGGCTAAGGAAACAAAGGACGCAAAGATCGCCATCCTCACTTGTCCCTTCGAACCCCCGAAGCCGAAAACAAAGCACAGGTTGGACATTAAAAACGTCGTCGATTACAAAAAGCTGCAGACGTCAGAGCAGCAGTACTTCAAAGACATGATTGCCAAGGTCAAGGAATCCGGCGCAAACTTTGTGCGTTGCAAGTCCCGTGGCATTTGTTTCGATTTCAGGTGTAGACTATTTGCTTTGTACTCCGTCAACTTTATTTGAAGAAATTTTCTGATTCTTATCGTTATATTTCCGTGTTCATTTCCATGTGAAACAGCCGCGAAATTGAATTTTTCTGTCCAGTTCAACTTGTAAAAAAACGTATCACTTTATATATTTCTCTGTTTCAGGTCATCTGTCAGTGGGGTTTCGACGACGAGGCAAACCACCTTTTCCTTGCGGAGAAGATTCCCGCTGTGCGCTGGGTGGGAGGCGTTGAGTTGGAGTTAATTGCAATTGCGACGAATGGCAGAATTGTTCCCAGAGTCCAAGAGCTCGACCCCAGCAAGCTGGGCAAGGCCGCATGCATTCGCGAAGTTGCGACGGGGACGATGGGAGACAAAATGATTGTTATTGAAGGTCCGAAACTCTCTGTTAATTAACAGAGAGTTTTGCTTGCTGAGGGGTGTTTATACTCCCCATAACAGAATAGTAAAGGGCTATTCGTATGTGGAGCGATTGATAGGTGTATGTACACATAGATACATATATCGACACATGTGGAATACATGCATATATCTATAATAGGTAAATTCATATATATATATATATATGTTTTGTTTGTGTGTCTGTCAGGTTGCGGCAACACAAAGGCCGTGACGCTGGTGGTGTTCGGTGGGAATCAGATGGTGGTTGCCGAGGCCGAGCGTTGTGTCCACGACGCTCTTTGCGTAGTGCGGACTTTAGTCCGTGACGGCCGCGTGGTCTCTGGGGGTTGTGCTGCAGAGATAGCAGCAGCAAGAGCAGTTGAGGCCGCAGCAGACGCGATTCCTTCTGTTTCCCAATACGCAGCAAGGGCCTTTGGGGAGGCCCTGCTGGGGATGGCGGAGGCCCTCGCAGCCAACTCCGGACTTAGCGCGATTCAAGAGGTCCAGAAAGTTAAGGCAATGCAGCAGCAAGAAAATTACCCGTACTACGGCATCGACTGCATGCAGACCGTTAGCCAATAAACCCTAAACCCTAATCAGTAGCGACTAAACCCTAATCCCTAATCGGGAACAACTAAACCCTAAACCCTAATCAGTAGCGACTAAACCCTAAACCCCAATCGGGAACAACTAAACCCTTAACCCTAATCAGTAACAACTAAACCCTAATCCCTAATCAGTAACCACTAAACCCTAAACCCTAATCAGTAACGACTAAACCCTAATCAGGAACAACTAAGCCCTAAACCCTAATCAGTAGCGACTAAACCCTAATCAGTAACAACTAAACCCTAAGCAGTAGCGACTACAACCCTAAACCCTAATCAGTAGCAACTAAACCCTCTTGCGGCGACGGGTGGTTGCGTCTCAGGGAACAAACGATATGCAGAAACAGCAGGTATGGGAGCCGTTCGCGTCGAAGCAACAGCAAATCATGCTCGCCACTCAGGTACCTAAACCCTAAACCCTAAACCCTTAACTCCAGCTAGAGATAGCATGCCTAGACTCTGCAGCACGTCTCGGCGGCTGCCTTCCTCCCGGTGCCGAGGCGAGGTTTAGGGTTTAGGGTTTGCGTCGTTTCAGGTGGTGAAGATGATTTTGAAGATCGACGACGTAATCGCTCCCGCTGAATACTAAATATACAGTGCATGCATTCGCGCTTGTCTGAGGCAGCAGCAACTGCAGCAGCAGCTGCTGCTGCGTCTGTCCTGTCTAGGGAATTGTTTTCACCGACTGAACCTCAGCAATACGCACAGACCCTAAGCCCGAAGGAATGGCAGCACTCGTCCTAAGCCGTAGCGGCGCAAACCCTAAACCCTAAACCCTAAACCCTAAGGAAGCAGCAGCAGCAAGCAGGTAGCGAGCTTCGAGGGGATTCGAGTTGCGCCCAGACACGCCTAAAGCAAAAAGGCCGGCCCTTCAACATGAGCGGCGAAAATTAGCGAATAAGATTAAAGTGGAGACAGAAGACACTCTAGGCAAGCTTTGAGTTCGTCCACGGCGATTAGGGCGTCTCCACTCGACGCTAATCTGTCATTCCTCCCTAAGGGCTCCTTAGTCGGCATCTGCGATTCTGCTGCTGCTAGCGAAACTGTGGGGCCCCGCCTGTACGAAGGACTTGAGGGCGTTGCGCGCATCTCCTCTGCTGTCACTGCTCCTGGCGGTTGCCGCTCCCTCGCCGAGGACCTCCTCCCGTGTGCTGTCGCGCTGGTAGCCATTTCTGCGGTGTCTGCCCTCTCGCGAGCGATCACGCGAGCGATCACGAGAGCGATCACGCGAGCGATCACGCGAGCGATAACTGGAAGCATACCTGCCTCTGTCTCCGCTTCTGTGTCTGTCTCTGCTGCTGTAGTCTCTGTCTCTGTAGTCTCTGTCTCTGCTGCTGTAGTCTCTGTCTCTGTAGTCTTTGTCTCTGCTGCTGTAGTATCTGTCTCTACAGTCTCTATCTCTGCCGCTGCAGTGTCTGTCATGATCTCTTTCGCGCTCTCTCCTGTCTCGGCTTGATGCGTATTCGGAAGGGGGGCCCCCCGACTGCCCTGGGGGCCCCCTTGTTCTGTACCGATGAGACCCTCGGTCCTCTCTGTCTCGGATGAGCCTGTCTCCTTCTCTGTCTCTGTCTCTCTCTCTGTCTCTTTCTCTGTCTTTGTCTCTCTGCTGCTCCCGCTTGGTTGACAGAGCCGCTGCGGCCGCAACCTCTGCGTCTTTATTGGAATATCTTTGCAAAATTGCCTCTCTCTCGCCTTCTGTCTCCTTCAATGCCGCTAACTTGGATCTTATTCTCTCACAGCCCCGGTGCTGCTTTCCCGAGACATGCGATTCAAACCGGCACATCGCGTCCCCAGTCGACTGCATCGCGCCGCACGTCGCGCACACCTGCACGGTGTACATACACCACAAACCACGAATCCTACACAACTGCCAAAGCCGAGGACCAACGCCAACCCTCAAAGCCGCATCCACACGAGCGAAGACAGGCAACAACACAAACCCTAAACCCTCAAGCATATCTAAACCCTAAACCCTCAAGCATATCCAAACCCTAAACCCTCAAGCATATCTAAACCCTAAACCCTCAAACACATCTAAACCCCAAAACCCAAACCGTTGAGATGAAGTGTTTACTCGTAGCTGAGATTCGCGGATGGTGGCTATGTCGGCGTTGGGATTTTTGAGCCTGCAACGAACACCGCATTAAACCCTAAACCCTAGGAGAAAGCGGCCCAACCAGCTAGCGTTCGCCATTAGGGTTTAGGGTTTAGGGTTTGCGCACCGCGAGACCTCGCGCTGAAGAAACGCGACTTTCTCGTTGAGCTTCTCAGCCGCATCTATGTCGCCCTGCAAAACAAAAAGTCCAAACCCTAACCCCAGTCAGACCGCGGTAGGCGGGAATAGTGCTAAACCCTAAACCCTGAATGTGGGGCTCACCTTCGACCCTGCCTCGTCCTGCTGCTTTAGCAGTTCAGAAATCTCTGCATTCATCGAATTAACTCTAAAGACAAATCACACACACGCTAAACCCTAAACCCTAAACAGCAACCAGAAACTGTACTAGTGCAGGTGGGAGACAGCAGGCTGGGCGTTCCGAAGGTATGCCTAATGACTGCTTGGGGCTTAGCGTCTGGGGCGTAGGGTTAGGGTTCAGGCACCTTTCTTCGTTCTCTTTGCTCAGCTCTACGGGCTGGTTGTTCGCGTCAATTCTCTGCTGCACGCGTTTTATTCTGTTTTCCATCTGATCAACCAGTCGCTGCAGATACCCTGAACACAAACACCAAACCCTAAACCCTAAACCCTGAAGTATTCTCCCTTGCAACTCTACGAGACCTAAACCTTGAACCCTCAACTCTCATGGGCCAGCTCCATCCTTGGTGCAGCCCCACTAAACGAGAAACACTAAACCCTAAACCCTAAACCCTCACGTGCAAACTCAGTCTCAAACAGAGCCTGGTAAAACTCCCTCTCCGGGTCCGCCTCGAATGCGGCCTTTAAATCAGCACGATGTTCTCTGTCACATCTGCAGCAAAATAACACATTATAAACCCTAAACCCTAGCTGCACGTACATCCTAAATCCTATACCCTAGGTGCGCATACACCCTAAACCCTAAACCCTTACGGGCCAAGATCAACGCGCGTATTCGGGAAGAGCTCGTGAGGGCAGAAATCGAGCAAATAGAACTTGCAAACCTGAAAATGAAAACACAAAGCAGAAGTCATAAACAACACCATGAGGGTCAGGCAGTCTCGAGCCATGCAGCTATAGTGCTTAACCCTACACCCTAAACCCTAAAACCCCAAGTCAGACTCACAGTTTCTCCCTTAAAGGAAGAACCCTTCTTCGCGTTGGCACCGTATTCATTGCGATCCCTACCCATGAGGGAGTCGAGCGTTGCTGTGCAAAAGAGCAAACACTTTACGACCTAAACCCTAAACCCTGAGGAGCAAAGCTGTCGTTGTGGGCTAGCTATCCTACTATGGTATGATCCTCAATTCCAAGGACCCTACGCAAAAACTCAAGCCCCAAATACCAGCTGGCATGGCGACAATGCGCATGCAAAGGCACAGTTTCCGGCTGAGGGGTTATTATGAAGTATCGGGAAGCCATCTCCGTCTCGGCCAGCCTCTAGAGGGCGGAACCTCTGCATGCGTCTGCTTGTAAGTAAGAAACTAAAAGTGGGAAGGAAGTGAGGAGGGAAGAGAGGAAAGCACACGATAGGGCTCGGGGAGCGTGCATGAGCTGCGTAGACACCCGACATGCCCAACCACTCACCTCGCATCTCATCCATATTCACGGTTTATTAATCAGAAAACAGATCCAAGTAGCGAAAACAAACAAGAACAAAAGCAATTAATGCAACTTTTTACAGTTAGGGAGCTTGAGAAAAGAGTTGCGTGCATGTTCTTCTGCAGCCATAGTCTACTTTTTGGGGCTGCGTCGCCTGAAGTGCGTTCGTTGTTGGCAAGCCCTAATCTTGTTGTTTTTATGAGGAATTTAAAAAAGTACCAACTTAAAGTGTAATTATTTTCGGTTGCCTTTTTTAATGGGAGGCCTTTTAAATGCTCTTTCTTTCCCATTTACGTCGCTCGTGCATACCCATGCGTAACTGTGCAGATCGTGTAGGAATCTGGAGGGGACGGAAAGGCTATCAATTATTCCTAATAAAGGAAGGGCATCTGTGGTCATTACCCTTTTTTATAAGTGCCTGGTTTTTGATTTGTGGATATCCGCAAGCTCGTGTAGATTGCAGTTAACCTCCTATGCAATGCTGATACTAAACTCTACTTAAAGGCCGCAAGTGCTAACATGAAACAATAACCTAAGATAATTAGTCCCCAAAGAAGTCTTCCCTTTTTCGGAATGCCTTTCAGGGGCCATACCGGCCTCAGCACAGCCAGGCGGCAAAAGAGTGCTGCCAAAGTGCAGATGGGTGTCTTCTCACGAGCCCCTAGCCCTTAAAGATCACAAGTTTATTTTAATCACGTTTAAGTTTCTTACTACTTCAGTTATTCCAGAACCTCAAAGGCCAGCGCGAGCTCGACCTTGCCGGAGTTGATTATTGCTTATTGCAGCTTAAACCACATAATCGAATATTAGATCTCTAGTTAATCACCTTAGTGCACTTTAGTTTATCTTACTGGGGCTTAACAGCTTAAACAGGTCGCAAACTTCGAGCACCGCACAGGCTCATTACATAGGCAAAACACGCCTCAGCCGTGCTTGGAGTAATGCTTATTTGTCCGTATGTGAGCCCAACTGCCCAATGGTTATTTTCTTTAAATTGCATGGCAAGGCTTTGCAAGCCATTCCACTTTATAAAAACTCCTCGCTACAATGTTGATTTCTTTATTTAGTATGTGATTAACATTCTTACACATGCAGATGTTCATCACTAAGAGGAGCCTCAATGTCTTTTTATGGATAACGCAGTGTATATCACTACAACCACCCATCAGGCTTGCTTGGCCTATGCACCGAGCCTGTGACGTTTTCGTGTTTCGTGCGACGCTTCAAGACTTAATTTTAACGAAGTTAATTTCAGGAGTGGTAAGGTAGTTACTAAAGCACCTTAAACCCAATTAAGGGAGGGAGTGGAAGGCTCAAATTGTGATGAAGTGAAATAACTCAGATAGAGGTCGAATGTGCTAAGACCTTTAAAATTCGGATTTAAGTACCGTATTAAGAAATTAGTCAACTGTCTTTAGAACTAAAAGCCCATAAACTGCAAGGGCTGGAGGCTGCATGCGAGGGCAGGCCTGAGCAAGGAAACAGTGTCTAGTCACCGGCAGCCCCTCAGGGGTTAGATGAACTTAGAGACAGCATCTTAGGTTTTGAATAGACTTGCGTGCTGAAACGTTTGCATGCATTTTGTTTTAAATGCTTTAATTATATAGGCAAGGATTCAAAGTCTGTAGAGATCATTGGGAGGCTGAGGAAGCCTTGTGAACCGTAAGACACCCTTCCTAAGAGAGTAGTTTTCTTATGGGATAAAATGTAGGCTTACCCGTGCTTTGGGTCTACCGGCGTGTATCAGATGAAAAGGTAGCCTGTTTATTAAACGCAACTGGAGATCGCCGGAGCAACGAACTTTCAGCACCTGCAACCCGAGAAATTGGGTGCAGGACGACGCGGCATTCCATTGGGGTGTTAATGGCTATAGAGCCCCTGGAAATATTCTGATCTTATTGTGTACGGGAAAACGTCTTTGAGTTTAAGCGCTAGATAACTTCACCTGGCTGCTTTTATCGTCATTCGGTCTCTAGGGCAGCCGGCGGTCAAGACGAAAGCCACGACGCATTCCTCTTTCCCTATTTCTCTTTCACATCCCTAAGGAGCTGTTCTGCTGGAATTTGTTAATTAGGAAGACCTCATAAATAAGGCCTGTGAGGCCGTAATGCGCATGGTCCGTAGTACATCGACATAAGGTGTGGCTATTAATTTTTTTAGTTTTGTAGATTTGCTAAGGGAGGCTTGTCAAAAATATACATTTAAGTTTTGGGCTTGTGGAAAATGTGGAACACGCTAACAGTTCACTACACTGCTGTACAGACACCAGATCTGATGGCTGTACTCTGACATATTATGCGGTTCCGCCATTGTATATATGAATAATGTTTGATACTTCTTGTTTTATAATATTTAATTTTATTTAGGTAGAGCTTTGTCGTTAGGGGTTTGCGCTGCCTAGGGCACACCCTAGATTTGTTGTATGCAGACTGAGGAGGCTTGCACGCCGCCAGCGAGGAAGTTGCAAGTGACATTGAGAAGACATGCAAACTTATTTAAAAGAAGCTAGAGTGCCTTACCTGCTTGGGGACGACAGGAAGTGCATGACCCGACCTCTTCAGGCCGCTTTAAACGGAGCGGTGAGGAGAGTGCAGCTTTGGCGGATGAAGGCGCTCCTGCAATAAACGATCGCTGCAAGCGAAACTTTTGGGATCTTTCTTAGGAAGAGGTGACTTGGGGGGCAAAATATTCGAATGTGGAAAGCACGGACGAGACAATTTATAAAGCGACTCGTTGCCTCCCCACCACGCCAACTTGAGTGGGGAATAAAGCGGCAGTTTGTGACGTGAAGCTACAATCATTATGATTTTTTGAGTTCAGCTTTTAGAGGCTGAGTTGGCGGCTCCATCGCCACTGACGCACTAAGACATGCGTTACTTTGGGTTGTGCAGATACAAATGTTAAGCTGCGTGTTGGTGTTGATGCATCTAGCACCTTAATGATTAGCCCATCTGCACTTAGACACAGACATAAACCAGACGTGAGTCGAGCAGCACTAGCTACTCAGAGCTAGCCATAGCTAGCAGCGAGGTGCAGGAATTAGGGAGGCTCACTCAAGCATCCCCGCACACCAATGGCCGTAGGCCCGAGGCTACCCTACCCCTCTAGCTCAGCTATGGCTCGGAGAGCGATCAGTAGAGATACATGAACCGGAAACTGTTCTTTTAAAGATGTTTTCAAACGGCTTATTCTAATAAATTGAGGCTTCCGGCAGTGTGAAACAACTGAATGGAGCAGGAGTTGGGACGTTACATTAGCCACATCCCCTGGCCGCTTGGCTGCGCTAACGTAAACAAAGCCGTTGAGAGGAAAGCTGGAGAATGGCAGACTTCTTTGGGGACAAAGAAGTCTTCAGTTATTTCGTATTGGTGCTCTTATTCACAACGGGTGGGCAGAGAGGTGTTATGCAGTGAGTAAACTCGTAAACGGTGGGGGAAAAAAAACAAATCTATTTTATTCATTAATTCTGCATTGCTTTGCTACTGGAGGCGACAAAAGCAACGCTGCAGGGGAGAGCTACACACACGCACACACTCTACGGGTCTGGGATTCATCTGCACATAAACCTACTCGCATTCCCTCTTTTATGAATGGTTACTATGGCAATACTTGAAAGATTTCTAACTTACTCGTGACAGACTTGCACTGCAATGGGGAACATACACCCAGGAACATGCTAGGTCGAGCAACTATCCTGTGTTCAGGCTGATAGCCGATGTGGTGTGCAGATGAAACGCATACGACGGCCACACACTGCATTAGTAAAGAGAAACCACTTATGTTTCATGAATAGAAACAGCAAACTTTTGTTTCTATTCTTATATACCTGAGGGCCCTCTGCTCCTGCCCGCTGCCTGTACCCAGCCTCCAGTGCCGGTCATCAACATCTCTGCCGTGGAACGGCGTTGTGACTTTCTATTTATTGATAAATAGATCTTGATCGGTGAACTCTTTTTGTAGACTTCCCAGACAAACTTATTTGCGAAAATGGCTGCTCGCACAACAACTCGTTCCTTGTCTTTTTTCCGCCCTCTTTCCCTTTACAAAGCGGGTGTTGCAAAGAGCTCTCATGTTGCTCTAACGGGATCTTCTGCCCCTTCCTCTGTCGCACCTGCACTTTTCTGGGGCTACAACACACAGAAGCGCCATTTTGCTCATGGGGCCGGCACCGACCTTACCCTTGCCTGCCGCACATCCACCACTCCCCGTCCCAACAACGGCCCGACAACAGGCATGAATCTCTTCACCGCAATCAACTCTGCGATGCACATAGCTCTAGAAACGGACCCCACGTATGTTCTTCCACACGGTAGCCTTGTGCAGCTTTTAAGGCTTTCGACCTTCGCCTCAGTCCTTGTGCATTCGCCAGCATCATTAACAACTTAATGAGTATTCTTTTTGCTTCCCGTGCACATCTGAATGTCCAGCAAAGCAGCTTTGGGGTACAGGACTTCCGGGTGTAAACTTGAACGCCTCCACACAAGGGCTTGGCAACCAGTGCCAGGGAGGCAGGTAATAAGCTTGGGAAGTTTGACCATTGGTGCAGATTTGAGGCTTTGCGAAGTTTATATGTGTCTGTTCGCAGCGCATGTGTCTTTGGCGAAGATGTGGCGTTTGGAGGCGTTTTCCGTTGCTCAGTGGATCTGCGAGACAAGTTCGGACCGCAGCGCGTTTTCAACACTCCGCTTTCTGAACAGGTGAGGAGCCTCGCCCGAGCCGCCTAATGAGCATTCTGCAGATGGAAGTCAAACATAAAATGCGCGCAAGATCAAGGGAAAGCTTATTGCAAGGAGCTAACGAAGGTGGTTCTGTTTCTTACCGGCAGGATTTGCACCTCTCAACACAGCGGAACTCTGCCTCTGCATATATATATATATATATATATATATGTTTGTTTTTTTTGTCGTGTGGCTTTCGTAGGGTATTGCTGGCATGGCAGTTGGTATGGCCGCCGTTGGCTATACGGCAATTGCCGAGATCCAGTTTGGAGATTACATATTCCCCGCTTTTGACCAGGTGCGGCTGCCGCTTATTTCGGAGCGCCGCCTTCTATCCATGCGCTTCTGAATTTGCATGTGCATGAAAGTTGTCTTTAAGCGCATTTATGAAAGAAGTGCGCGCTTTCATATCCTGCTAGCTATGGCCGGGGATGATTTGTTTTCTGCCTCTTTATGTCGACGTTGAATCTATACCTGTTAGCGGCTGTTGGAAGCACAAGGGTGTATGTGTTTGTGTATCGCGCGTGCGGCTGTGCAGATTGTGAACGAAGCAGCCAAGTTCCGTTACAGAAGTGGCAATAGCTGGAACTGCGGAAAGGTCACTTTCCGCTCCTCTTGGGGTGCTGTGGGCCATGGCGGTCTTTACCACTCCCAAGCTCCCGAGGCGTTCTTTGCCCATGCCGCGGGTCTGAAGGTGCGTTTTTCCTTTTTCATCGTAGATGCAAGTACCTTTTTTGTGGTTTATTTGTTCGTCGCTTTCTTTCCACTTTTTCCTCTAGCTGTTGTTAAGGGTTTTCTTGTTTATTTCGTTGTCGCCTTCCCATGTAGTTTGCTAGGTGCGGGGTGTGAGTTGCAGGTCGTGGTTCCTAGGGGCCCCTACCAGGCTAAAGGCTTGCTTCTTAGTTGCATCCGCGATCAAAACCCCTGTGTCTTTTTCGAGCCAAAGGCGCTCTACAGAGTGGCAACAGACGAGGTGCCTACTGGTGACTACATG
Source organism: Eimeria nieschulzi (assembly GCA_000826945.1). Lineage (NCBI taxonomy): Eukaryota > Apicomplexa > Conoidasida > Eucoccidiorida > Eimeriidae > Eimeria > Eimeria nieschulzi. Next base: position 410 of record JRZD01030001.1, on the reverse strand, counting down.
CTCGACCTGTCCAAAGCAGACGTCGTAAAGGAAGGCGATCACGTAAGATGAGCTGTGTAAACAAATGGATCTTCTTTATAGAAAAGTAGCGTTATTTGTATTGCATGCATAGACTTGGCTGTTCAAGGCGCTGCTGAACTTTTCATCGTTCCCTGTTTGCAGATCACCGCAGTTGCATGGGGCACGCAGGTACACCGCGTGTTGCGCGCGGCTCAGCTGGTTCAGAAGGAAGGCATAAATGTGGAAGTGATTGATTTGCAAACAATTGTTCCTTGGGATGTTGAAACAGTTGTGAAGTCTGTCAAAAAGACAGGCCGCCTCCTGGTGTCTCATGAAGCTCAACTGACCATGGGTTTCGGTGCAGAGGTAGCAGCCACAGTGCAAGAAAAATGCTTCTTCAACCTTGAGGC